>JAUZST010091991.1:0-19367 GCA_034779995.1 Parotocinclus haroldoi
ACTGAACATATGAATAAAGATAATATGCATATTTTCATTTACAACATGCCCCCTCATCCAGAGCGACTTACAACTCATAGTCTTTAAATTCAAGTAGTCGTGGGTTAAGGGCCTTGCTTAAGGACCCAACAGTGGCAGCTTGGTACAGGTGGCATTTCAACCCTGGTCCATTAGGTACAGACTCCAGTATCTTAACTGCTAGGCTACCACAGTCCCAGTCTGCCTGAATTAGTCCCTCAGACACAGTTAATCGTGTTTGCACATGATGCCTGATCTGGCCAGTAGCTTCTGCCAGGCCTCAAAACAGGGTCCCTCAGTGGTGGGGAAGCATATTAGATATTAGATACATATTAGCATATTTGCTACCTCACTCATGCGTCTACTGGCTAACATGCCCCAAACAGCCCGGACCTCTACAGCTTAGATGACACAAGTGATGGCTCTAGCCAGACCTTTAAGATAATTATAACGCTCATTATACTGCTCACAAAAATGAGAAGATATTTCAAAATGAAATCTCCCATAATGAAATATGCAAATAATACAAAATAATACAAAAAGCTCAGCAAGAGTAGAAATGACCTTCTATTTCAGCCAATCAAAATATCTTCAATCAATTCTCATCCCTAATAATCCCAGCAGATCCTGTTATGTAGGGTAACACACATCATGCAGAAAGACAAACACAAATGATGAGCTCTGCTAACCCACGTGCTAGACGCTTAGCATGCACCCCTAGCAGGCTACTGCCAGGGAGAGTTAGTTAATTACAGCAGCGGTGGCCTGCACAGGTCCTCAGGGTGCAGTCTATAATGCAGAGGCCTCCAAATCCACCAGCACATTTAGACCTCATTTAATCCTACACCCAGACGAGGTGGCTTTCCACCAGTGTAATTGCGCCAATTAATCAAGGAGCAGAGTAAGCTACGGAATCTACACTCCAGGACTCTAGTCCTCCAGGACTACATATGTACACGTAAACACACTCACATGTTCTCATAGGGCTGCAATCATACATGGACGTATTCACACAGATTTGAATGTACCTTTCATTAAATAAAGTGAAAGTGACAGTTGTAATAAAAAAGTTCTTCAAAAGGGTGGGTGATGTCACCATAATAGGTTCTACAGACACAACATAAAGTCACTTTTCTTCTTTAATACTCGGGTACATCAGGTATGGATTCCAGCAACGTAATGAGATCAATGAAGAAACATTTTTTTCACTTGAGCAATTCACCGGAAGTTTGCATTTTCAAAGGGATTGAGGTTTTGTGATTTTGCTGTTTTGTTTTGTTTCAGGATTTGCTAACTAAAATGTGAATATAAAAATATATAAAGTTCAGAGTTTCTGTAGTAATACTTTATATACTGTAGTGAACAGTTATTGTAATTATTGTAAAATTACTCATAAATGTGAGACAAGACAGGCAGGACACAGGACAGGAGAAAGGCATCTTCGGTATGTTTGCTGATCTAACAACTTTCTGAAACTGATTATGTGATGATATGATTATATGAAATGTGAAATGTAAATCTAATTTATGTACATCTGAATGCAAACTGGTTCAAGCAAACCCTTCCAAAATTTGCTGACAGGAAAAGGAATTGCAGCTTTGAAGGCAGAAAACAACATGTTAACTCATTTCGTTCACGTTATTGACATGTTTTTTAATTTTAGAATATGCAAAGATACTAATTGCTGTATTATATAGCACAGCAGTAAATGATTTAATTTAATTAATATTATTGTTCAATTGGAACATTTTGGGCAACGTAGCTAAACTACTATGTCAAGTAGTCATTTTACAACGGGGCATTGGCTCAAATCAGCTTTACAATATTATATTATTTTAAAAGGCCAATCCCAAATTGAGCAAGCCTAGGGCGACAGTGGAAAGGAAAATCTCCCTTAATATAGAAGGAAGAAACCTTGGACGGTGATCAGAACTCAAATAGGGACCCATCCTGCTTGGGTGGACAAGATGTTAATTGAAATAGTTAAGTTGCAGTAATAGTAAAATTAAGTAAATAATGAAAATGTAATTCAATAATGCAACATATTTAAGATAATGAGTCATCGGCATGACGTTATTGAAGGCACATGTAACTTTGGCGGTTCAACATTCGATGTATTTCACAGCTCTAGAGGTTGTATTGGGTTTATTAGCCATACTCTGAAGACAGCTGAGATCTTGAATGAGAAAAGATGTCACAGATTTCCTTACTGAAGGACATGAGGTTTAATCGAGTGTCCAGAGAGAAAACACTAAGGATTGGTACTGTTACAGCAACAATTTAAAAAAGGCATTAACCTTCCCATAATCTGTTAATTAATGGATGTTGCTCCAATTCCCGGCCTCTGTCTTCTGCTCTGGACTCTGATTTACTGTAGTTGGCAGGTGTGGAAGGGCCTGGATATGTGCATGTACCAGAGAGTCAGAGGTCATGCTGCCCAGACTGCAAACAGCCCACAGTAGCTTCACACGGCCCACGGTGGCCTGGCACGCTTAGCTCTCTGTACACACCATCTGTCTGTCTCAGTTATCCCTCTCTTCTGGGAGATCAGAGGGAAAAAAAAGCACAGACACCCCGAAAAAAAACCATCAACAGTACGGCTAATGTAAATTCCACCTGTACTGAGCTCCGAAACGATGGGCAGATTAAAGAAATGAATAAAAAACAATAGATTACATATAACAGAATGAAATAATCCTAAAACGTTATGATGTTTGAATTTATTTTAGCTACTTTGTACAATGACACATATACACGCATTTTGTTTCCTGGATCTCATACAAGGACTCACCTTTAAAAAAGAACTATCCTAAGAAACGCTCATCTCCATGAGCATATTTAGGTGCAGATTTTGTGCGCTGTTCTTGACAATGGGGCTTGATTAGACCCTCACCGCACTGCCAGGGTCTATTGTTAATAGATCCTCCCTATGCAATTTGGTTTGCACCATGCAGTCGTTCAATCAAATTAAGCCTCCAATTAAATATGGAAATGTGGCTTGCAGTGGCAGCCTGTCTCAGAGGGGAGTTGATGGCGTGTGGGGGTCTCGTTTGCGTTTGGGAAGGCTGCGGTGTGATTAATGTGACCTTATCGGGCCGTGCACATGGCAGTGCTTCACTGGGCCCGGAGATTGGCTTCAGATGGCACCGTGAGGCTGTGCGAGTTCTTAAACGCCTGGCTTACCCACAACGGGTTTATCGTTGAGCTCCACCTCGTATCCCCCGTCCCGTCCTCAGCCCCCTGCGACCAGAGAGGTGCAGCGTTACGCTTTTGTACCCCCGGCGCCTACCCACCTGCCTGTTTCCCTGCCCGTTCGCCAGGTTGGCTGCATGCCAACGCTTTTAGTGAGTGCTATCTGTCAAGGTATGAATAATATAGCCCTGAGGCTGTCAGCGGAATCCAAATGAGGTATACATCAGGAGGCAAGCATTCGACTTTAGCACCCCGACACGCTCCTGCCAAGACAGGCAATTATTCAAACCCAGCTGCAGCCACGGCAATCAAGAGCCTGGCACCAACAGAGCTGCTCTCAGAAGCCGAAATAGGGAAGTAAACACGTCTAAATAAATATGTAGGTATAAAAGAGGTGCCTAAATATTTAAAAAATTGGACTGAATACATTGAGATTTGATCGCTGCTTGACGTATTAAGAGGAGGCTGTGCTAAGTCTCGTCGGTTTTAATTAGCACTCTTCAGGATGAGCAGGAAAGCAGCGGGCAGTGTGTGGGAGTGTCAAGTAAAGCGAGTAGCGTTGGATGCTGAATGCTTTGAAAAACGGACAAGTTGGAGTTTTCTGATATATGGGATACAGTTATCTGGAACTGATCTGTCTGTAAATTAAAATAAATTATAATAATAAATGAATATCTGCCTTTCAACTCTGGATGTTCCGTCATAAACAGTAAATCAAGACGCCTGCCTTAACAGCTAACCATTCCCGCAGACCCACGTGCACAGGCGGGAGTTTAAGCATGTGGAAGTCAGGAACAAAATTTAGGTGTCCATCCTGTTGTACGTTTCATGGTAAGGTGAAGATCAGGGTGTCAAATATTTATAAATAAATAAATAAATGAACCAAATATAAAAGAAAAAAAGCAAAGTATTGCATATTAAACAGTATTATAGTTGTGATGAGGGTCTCTAACAGATGTACACTTTGAACACGGCACCTGTACATGACTGGGTTCCATCAACGCCCCTGCCAACTTTTATGTTACAAGTCCCACCAGCGAGTCAAACCTCAGTATGGGTATAGTAAGAATTTAGTGATTGCTGTGCATTTAAATAATTAAGTTTGAGGTTGGTTAGCTCCCCATCAGTTGATAATATGAATCTCGCAGCACCAGTTGTTATGCCTGGTCGAGGAAATGTCTGAACAAAGCTGGATGCGGATGTAAACGCAAGTGAGTTGGGTTATTAATAAGCAAAAAAAAAACAGGAGCACAGAAGGGAACGAGACAAACAGGGCAAAGACACGAGGCGCTTTCGCACCCAACAGTTCTAGATCGGCGCTCCGCCGATAACTATAATCGTTTTTTGGTTTGCATTCGCACTGCCAATAGGTACTTTGAAGTGCAGCTGAAGAGGCGTACGCTGCACAATACTGAGTAAAGGGAATATTTGAAAATGTTGCTTACACTTCTCAAAATCACAGTGTTCCTCCTCCATTCCATATAATCTCAGTAAAACCTGAACTTCACTTCAAGTCCATTTATCTGTGTTTGTATTTTGAATTTTGTTCAAAGATCTGGGCTCGGTTGCAAAAAGCACCTTCAGATTTCCCCTCGAGTATGACACAAAGTTTTTGCCTTAGCTGAGGAAATAACTTAAGGGAAACTCGAGGGTGTTGAACAGCATGTCTTAAAAGATTTCCTTAGATGAGAATTTCCGTTACTAAAAACGGTTTTACAGGGGTAAAACTCTACCATTTCCATGGAAACCATTTGTTTATCTGCAGCAGCGCTGTTGAGGCTGATCCCGTCCTTTATTAGCAGATCACAACGCTAAAAAAAAGCACAGACTGGCCAGAGGATAAAAAGATTATTCTACTAGAGATACGATTAAAGAAAGAATGTAAAATGTTGTTGTGCTTCTCGAGTCTGTAGTACAGCAGATGTAGCTAAGCGGTCCGCTTCGTTAAGTGGTTCCAAATACATTTAAATATCATTTCTCCTGGATTGTCGCCTCCTGATTGAACCCAAAGTCGTCTGAACCCAGAGTGCTGGTAAGTCTACTACATGCACAAAAGTGAAGTTTTACAATTAATTGCACGGCAGCGGGAATCGCACAGCTATGGAAAGTAGGGCGATCCAACTCTAGACGCTGTGACAAATTACAAAGTGATTGCTGGTCAAATCTCTAATTTAAAATGAGCTGCTCATCATTCCAGTGGGTTCTCCCCGGTCATGAAACATTTCTCACGATGTGCTCATTTAACCCCTTAGACTCCTTCAACCATGGTGCACCTAAGGTGTGTTTAGAGGTATTCTCCTATTCTTTATGTATCTATTTGTATTAAAGTTATTCTCCCTCATAGGGTTGTTAAGGTGTTAACGATTTCTGCAACGATTTAACAAACGAGGGATTTCTTAAGGGAAAAGATCGACTTTTTGGCGGCCCATATTTTAAGTAAGCCTTAACTTTTTTTCTTAAGAAAAGTTTTTTCTTTTTCTTTTTTCTTAACTTACTGGGCCTTGTTCTTTCTATTGCTACTTGTGTAGTAGTATAGTATATTTTAAAATGGCCCTTAAAATAGGCACTTGTGTCTGGACCTGGCTCTGAATCACCACACAGTTCTGTCACTTAGCGTTCTTAGAGAAAAGATCTTGCTAAAGTTCCTTTACACAGTCTAAAATGTCTATCAATGCATTTTTTAAAACAAAAGGTTCCCCTGAACAGGTTTGTAACAGTAGTTTGGCTTCAGATGGCACGTAGTGGACACCCTTATCCAGAGCAACTTAGAATTGATAGAGTCTTAGCAGTTGCAACTGTTAAAGTCAACGCAATGTTAGGTTAAGGGTCTTCATGCAGCCAACAGTAGCAGCTTGGCAGAGGTGAGATTTGAAGCCAAAGCCTTCTGTTCCACAGTCCTGTATCTTAAGCACAAAGCCAACAAAATCCCTCCAAAAACACCGTTTTGTATACATTGTATACATTACAGAAGCACAAGAAAACTATGTAACAATAATTATATGTGGTCAATGACTGGTTTCACATGAGACAAAACATAACTTTAAATAGTTCATAACTATGATAAGCAGAAATATTAATGGGGGTGGGGTGCAAAAATGGAGGCTTAATACAAATCCTATTTTGAAGTTCAATCACTACGACAAAGTGTCTAGGAGTTCACTTCTAGTACACAAAAAGTCTGTTTTTTAGGTCAAACTCACTACTGGCTCTGAAAACACATCTGCTATAAAGTTGTTCACATATTTCCGTTCCTGAAAATGGGTGTACGAAGGAGTTCGGTCTGTGTGCGGAGGCGCCTGCTTTCAGATATTCAGAGGTTATGCATGAAAGACAGGTAGAGAATGGTGGCTCTCTCTCATTATCTTTGGCTTCTCATTAACAAATAATAACAGTGATGCTTTGTTTTCTAGCTCCCAACGCATGCATTATTCAGCCTTCACAGATTTGCTCATGACTCATTTATAGAGCAGCTTGTGCAGCGCAGAACCTAAATGTCACCCAAAACATCGCTGTTACACAGAGCTGCTGTTGGTGTGTGTGTGTGTGTGTGTGTGTGTGTGTGTGTACTCCCTGTCAACACCGTGGGTGCTGTTGTTAATTCTATTTGTGGCTGAATTATTTGTCTCTGAATAATGAGTGGGAGTCTTGTGTGCGGTCTCGATGCATACACGCCTGGTTGGCTGGAATAAAACAAAGATACAGAAAATACAAGGCGCACAATTTAGCTCTGAAAATGCCCTAAAGAGATTTGTGTACAGTGTGTTTGTGTCACATTGGAGATGTTGGGGATTACCTACAATGTGGTAAGTTTACAGTGTACAATATACGTGGTTTAATCGGGACCTACAGGTGTTTAAATTCAAATCTATTCTCAATATATATATATATATATATTGATTTGTTACCCATTTGAACCTCGTGTGAGCATACCATGCATACACACTTCATTGTATTTCATGCGATGTTCATGTCTCCATGCAATGCCTAAGGAAGCAGAAACTGACTTGAACCAGAGTCACCAGGTACTATTCCTGTCAGGTAAGAACAAGAGACCAAAGCTACAATTCACCCAAGCTCATCAAAACTGGACACCCGAAGACTGAAAAAATGGAAAAACATGATTTCCGCTGTGATATTCAGGTGTTCGGGTCAGAATTTTCGCAAATAAAATGAATGGATCCGTCCTGCCTCCTGCGTCCTGGATAGGTTCAGGCTGCCGCCTGTGTAATGCTGTGACTAATACTTTCTTGGCAACCTTCAAGCGCCTTAATACAAACTGAGCATCGTTTAAACACCAGTCTGCGCGAGTACTGTTCATACACCCCTTTATGACTCCCTCAGGATGCCTTCCCTCCGGATAACACATTTCGAACTGGTTTCTTGAACACATTAAGTTCACTGTACTCAAACAGCCTCCACAAGATCTCAATATGATAGAGCATTTTTGGGATGTAGCAGAACGGGAGATCAAGGATATGTAGAAAAAAGGGTTTAACCTGCTATTAGTTTGGTGTATCTAATAAAGTGGCCAGTTTGAGTCTGTATGAGTGTATCTGTAAGTGTGTGTGAGCTTATTTATAGTCCAAGCTTAAGAACCACGAATAAAACAACATGAAATTTGCTATTGACACCCCTCCTGCACGCATCGCTTAATCCATTTACGGCTGAAATCATATCTCCCATCATCCCCTCTGGTTACAGTAGTGTATTATCACGCTTCCATGAGCTGAATGTGATTGTATCGGTTTGCGGAGGTGACAGTGGGGATAGCTCAGGCCGTAACTAATCCACCTCATCATCTACATGCTTCTGGGTCCTACCTGTTCCTCTAGTCCCCCACCCCCACCTCATTTCAGATATGTTTGTCATTCATCATCCCCTTGTTCCTCTCGCACTGAGCCAAAGGCCTAGCAGAGTGGTAATTTGTCTCCAGAGGCTGCTGCAATTCCACCGCCAGCTCAGAGGGGCGTGTTGACCACCAGGTACAGGAAAGAAAATTTGTCAGTCATGTAGCCTGCAGTAAATTGGGCACCGGCTGAAAGTAATTATTAAGCGCGACTCTGAGTGGGTGGACTGCAGCTGAGCAAAAAAAAAATCCAGCCGTGCAGAGGATTCAAATCCAGAGGCTGTTTACTATGCTTCCTTTTTTTCAAGAAGGCGACTATGTCTGAAAGAGGAGACGCTAACCACTGTTGATGCTTACTGTGGTTTTACAATGTGGCTCGTAGTTACACTGGCAAACAGGAACCTCTCAGTAGCTGAAGCTTAGGTTCAAATCCTGGCTCTACCTGCACTGTTGAGCCCCTCAGCAAAACCCATTCATTTAAACTTTGGCCTTCAAATGTAAGTCATTTAGATATGTTTAGATAAGAGTGTCTGCTAAATGAAGTAACTCTAAATCAGAGGTCTGTGTAGGACAAACTTGTTCACGTCCTGTTCGAAAAGATTTTGCCAAACCCATCCGATGGGATTATCTGTACTGTGTTCTGTTGGAAAGTACCGAAATGAGTTTGGTCTGGAACCAACCGATGACACAAGAAGATTGGTAGAGGGTTTGTTTCACTCAACAAGAGCTGATACTATCTTAGAATCCATGCAATTGTGAGTTAATGGCCTTGCTCAGGAAACTAACAGGAGCAGCTTGAGATGGGATTTGAACCCTGAAACTTCTTGGCCACAGTCCAGTACGTTAATCACTTAACCACCACAGTCCACAACAACGATCCGGGCATACAATGTACAGTCCAAGCAACTGTAGGTTAGGACCTTGCTCAAGCAAACAGTTCGTCAGGTCTGAGCATTAAACCTTGAGGGTTGCGGTTATTAGTCCGGTACCATAACCACTGTTCAGATGCTAATAGGATGTCACGTTTGGGTGGGTATTTAAATTTTTTTTGAGTGGGCAATATGTTTTTTTTTCTCAAATAAGGTATATAAACAAGGCGTAGTTTAATTTAAGAAAGGGGCACAATTAATACTATTGAAAAAACATTTACAAAAGCCCAATAAACTCTGATCAGCATTTGTATGAAGCACAAAGGAAACACTTTCTTTTCTGCAATCTTTCAATAATTGCGCATCGCTCTTGCTTTATGAAAATTAGCCTTTTTAAATCTGTGAATGGCCAAATTTAAACAGACAAAAAAAAAATACCATAAGCAAGTTCATGACAGCTTAAATGAGCCATTTATGTTATTAATTTTCCAAAAGGAATTATTTTAAATGCCCTTAATAACACAATCTACAAGCAAACTGATATGACCAACTTGCACAATACAGCTGAATACAGAACCTGATTTATTAAAAACATTCTTACACTGCTTTGTTTATTAGTGTCCACTAAGAACTGGCTGACTTAATGCTAAATTTCTTTTTCCCGGACACAAAAGTGCACTAACTATTGTAGGTAATCACTGACTCTAAGTGTATATAGTGCACCTACGTATGGAGCAGGAAGTAGAACCTTAAACATTGTGTTTATTCATGTTCTACAGATATTTATTAACTGAGCATTTGTGACAACTAATAACAAAGTCGCAAGAAACTATGAATGCCAGGAAAAACAGCTTTAACAAAGAGTTTTCACTGGGTGAGCAGATAAATCTGCTGGGTGTCCAATGCCCACCCCATCCCAACTTTAGACATGACCCTGAGTCACTTGAGAGTTGGGATGTTTGTCATTGTGATTAAATATAACAGCTGGGATTTGATCCAGGATCTTGGGTCACATGTTCTACCAATACATCACTGAAAAGCATTGAGTTTTTTTTTCTGAAAAAGCCATTCTTGCTTAACAACAAACCTCAAGTGTTGCCAAAAAGCTGTATTTTTGTCTCATCTAACCACACAGCCTCTAGTTACTATCATTTCTGGACTACAGAAAAAGGCTTTCTTCGAGCACACCTAACAAATAGTTTTAAGTGCAGCATTTAGGTTTAAAATAGAAAGTATATTAATCCTAAACATAATTTAGACCAAAAAGCAAAGCACAGCAGATAGGTTTCACTTCGGGGAGAGGCAACAATGCAGTTAGCTCCATCTCGAGAGCTCTGAGGGAATAAGCCACTACAAACCTCTTGATATGGATAAAGATGCCACTTGCCTCTGTGCTCACTGCAGTCATTGTAAATACCCTCTGACTATTTGTATGGGCCGGAATAAAGGAGCTAATGGCATTTGGAGGTTGCGTATACATTCAAGGGAGTGAGTGAATGAAGTCATGGATGAGCAGGATATTACACACACACATACCCGAGTGAAAAGTGTCAAAAGGACTAATTAACATATTAATGATCCCACCTTTCTACTGCAGCTTCTGTTGGGTAGTCAAAACACTTTGATAAACATGCAAATGAGAATGAGGCAGAAATGAGCTCGGTCATGAATGAACGGGTGAAGGAGAGACGATGATGGACTGAACGTTTGTTTTATTTATCTTTAATTATCTGGCAAAAGGTGGGTGGTGGAAGCAAAATCCAAGAGAGGGAGCGGCGCGAGTGAAGGAGTTCACGGCAATGTTATCTCCTCCCACGTCTCTCTTCTTCCTCATTCTCTCCCGCGGCTCTGAGATGGAAGTCGATACGCCTCAGAGTTTGGCTGTCCATCAAATGTACACTAACAATTGGAATAAGTGCCAGGCTGCAGGATTTGAGGTTGGATGATTCCGATCAATTCCATGATGGAATGTCTGGTTAGACACTGGGTCATCCATAAAAGTGCTTCCCCCACTGCCCTGTAAAAAGGCTCCCAGAAAGTACTTTTAGGTAGTGGACCTCTTGGTGAGAGATCACTGACATTTTGCCTAGCTGATAGACTTCGAGTCTATTGATCAACTGAGGGCTATCTAGGCTGTTCCGACCTAGCCGTGAGGCGTTGGGAACAGTGGTTCCATGAGGACACTCATGCACGGGAAACAGGCTCGGGACGGTCTGTATAGTCCATCCGTACAGAGGATTGTTTCAACAGCCAATAAAGCAAGAGCAGCTCCAACGGTTGCATTGTCCACCATTCAGACACAAGTAGCACTTTCACTACACTGCTTGGGCCACTTCCAGGTCAGCCGCCGTCGCCTTCATTTGAAGGGCCACGGACCGGCACTATATTGTCTTTAACGACAAATCCAGCTTCTATCTGGTATTCAGATGTTATTGGTATTCAGGTATTGGGTTTGATGTGAAGCTGCTGGTGTGATGGATGAGGACCTGTAGACCCAGCTGCAAAATGTGCCACAGGATACCATACAGATCTTATGCTTCTAACACCCAACTGTATCTCATCTTGTATCCAGACTAGAGCCAACCTGACAGGATACTAGAGTGTCCTTTTCACTTCTGCAGTTTTTCCCCACTAAATGTAGTCTTTCACCCTAATATTGTATTCACTTACATATATCACAATTACATTAACACAAATTCCAGCAACTCTTTCTTAATTAGTTTTTTTTTCATTGTCAGTGAGTGTAATATAGATTTAAGCTTTAAACATTGATAACTGCTATTCAGATTGCTGCCAGGTGCTGTTTTTCCCAGAAGCTTTAGCTCAAAGCAATATTTTCTTCAGCATATACATGGACCATATTTGATGCTCGTTAGTCATCAGAAAGTTAGGCACTAACACATTAGGTGAAGTCATATTCTGTTGTTCGTATGATAATCAGATAAGCTAATAGACTCAAGGAGAGAGCATACTGTCTGTAGACGGGGTCAAATTGGCAAATTCTTCCAAACAGTGAGCTAAGGCAAAGCACAGAGAAAACAGAAAGCATGCCTAAGCATTAATATGCAAATAACACTGAAAGGTGAAGGGAAATGTAGGCAGTCCGACCGCCTTTAAACGGCACAGAAAAATTTTTTTTTGCATCATAAAGCCAAAAATTGTATGCTATGTATTTCCACAGTCAGGAGGCTCGAGCTGGTGAAAAAAAACGCCAGGCGAATTTTTTTCTTGAGATGTGATTAGGGCAAAAGGGGGGCTCAATTCAAACCCACTGCTTATTGGGTGATTCAGTGGGTGCACACCGAACAATGAAAGCTAACTGCATAGAAAATTGAGGACTGTAAGCTCTGCAAAGTCTATTCATTGATCGGCAACGTAACAAAAAGTTATTTACCTTTGAAGTCTTGCATATTTTTCACCGAGGTGCCCGCTTCCTTCACCGCTTGGCACTGAGCAGCTATAAGGGAATGAAAGACAAATACAGACTAGTGTAAAGGTGCCGGTGTGTCTAGTACGCCATTCTGCATGGAATTCAGCCACTTGTTCGGGGTAATAACCTCTAAAGACATGCTAGCAGCTTCATAAATTTAGAATTTCTTGTTTCTGTTTGAGTAACCATCTAGCAGACGGTAATCAATTGACTTTATTCCCACAGCTATCTCCATTATTGCTGTTCCATATCTGCTCGGTCCAGACCCCAGTGCAAAGTCAAACTGTATTTGTCCTGGCAGCTATCTGATCTCTGGAGAGCGCCACCGTTCATCACACATTATTGGCATTATGGATGCCGGCTGCTGCAGATAGCCTTCATATCGACCTGCTGATTAATTGCTATCTTTGGGCAACAGAATCAACTGAGCAGCATTTTGAGACGATATTGGCAGCTACTGAGTCATACAGAGTTTCTAGATTGGTGCTTTCTCTTTACACTTTTACTGTTTTAACATGGTGGAGGCCCTTAGATTACCTCTGCTCCCCGAATTACGATGGGGATACATTCTGGCAAACCCATTGTAAGTTGAATATAAGGCAAACAAAGGAGTTTTATTAATTCTGCATATCATAGCAAAGCCTACTTTAGACATGCTACAAATGTAGTATTCTGGCCTTAGTCTTGTCTCAGTGTCGGGGTAAGGACTCAGAACTGGTTGTTTAGACCAGCCGAATCCAGTCGGTCTGTCTGAGGTAACTTTTTAATCGTTATTGAATATGAACAATTCATTGAAACCAAATTAAATCAGTCATTTCTCTACATGACTAAACACAATCTGCACTCAGATTGACTAAAAGGGAAAAGCTAATTATTGCTTTTCTCATTCAGTATCCAATCAATGAACAACGTTTTGTTTTGAATCGTCTGACGCTAAGACTCCCTCTGCATTATCATCCACTGGCTTTACTTTATCATGTCTGCAAAATCTGGAATTGTTATTATCATTATTATTATTATTATTATTATTATTATTATCATCTCATCTCGATCGTGGTCACTGGGTCTTGGTGACTCGGACTCGACTGCTAAAAGTCCTGGTCTTGACTCATTGTCTTGACTCGGTCTTGGCTACAACAATGCTTAAAACACTTACATTACCTTATGAGGCAAAACAATTAACACAAAGCAAAATAATAATTAATTATGCAAATTATAGGCAGCACGGTGACTCGGTGGGTAGCAGCGCTGCCTCACAGCAAGAAGGTCCCGGGTTCAATCCCAGAGTGGAGTCTACATGTCCTGACTGGACTGTGGGAGGAAACCAGAGTACCTGGAGTAACAACCCGCAGACACAAAGGCATGCGTGTTAAGTTAATTGGTGTCTCTAAAGTGGCCCTTAGTGTGTGACTGTGTGCATGACTGTGTTTTTGTGAGTGCCTGGTCTATGGTTGTTCCCACCCTCGCGCCCCTGGCCCGCTATCCCATGTGGATTAAGCGAAAGATAACAAATGAATGAAGGATAATGAATAAGCAAATTATAATAAAGCGTTCAGTATCTTATGTCATTTATTAAGTAACTGAACCACTGTAAAACAGGGACCATCTGTATATGCCGTGCACAAAATTTTTACTTTAAGGTGCAGCAACCGTGTAGGTGTGTGTAACGAAATTTGCATAGTGAAGTTACGCAACAGTTTGAGCAACCTGGCCAAATTACATGATTTAAAAGTTAACAGCATCTGCAGGGAACGAACTCAAATTCACTGCCTCTTCAGATGACTCATTAGTGTTTATGGAAGGACTCAAGAGTGCATTAAGTCGTTAATGTTTCATGCAAATTTGCAGCAAATCAACAAAAATGAGCAGTTTGACCAGGACTGGCCAATCTCACAAAGGTCAGGTGTGAGTAACTGATCTAAAATTCTAAACAGAGTAATCTGAAACATTTGCAAGACTGATATCATGTGAACGAGAGCAGTGCTGCATTAAAAGCTTAAAAACAAATAACACTGGAATTTGTGTTTACATTTTCCCCTTTCCTCCCAATATGGCATGTATAATAACCCAGTCAATCTCCCACCATGTGCATGATCCACCATCGAAGGAGGGGGTGATTAGGAAGGGATTCATTTGTGATCTTGGTTTCAGGACCATAGCATAACCAAAACATAAAGTAGAATATTATACAATACTTCTATATTCTTCTAAGATTACTCTCCACTGTTTATGTAGTGCACAACATGCAGCTTGAAATAATTCCACGTGCATGCTGTATGAAATAGAAAGCAATTTTGGCTTAAACATAGACCTACTTTTTTGTGGGGGGGGGGGGGGAATTACATAAGTCTATGTGTTTTAAATTGGGCTCAAAAGCTCTATAGGGAGCTGCACAACTAGTGATGGCTCCATTTTGGCTAGTACATGCTCAAGTATTTTGTAGTTCAGGAGTCAAACAGATGACAGACTATGACTTTGGGTACTATTGAATCTTGGCAAATTAAAAGTCAAATTTATTTCTGTAGCGCTTTTTACAACGGAGCAAATTGAGCAAGCCTAGGGTGACAGTGGCAAGGAAAAACTCCCTGAATATAGAAGGAAGAAAGAAGTAAGGAAGAAAGAAGGATGAAACCTTGGGAGGACCAAGACTCAAAAAGGGAGCCAAACTCCATGGGTGACCTAGATGTTAATTGAAATAATTGAGTTGTAGTAGTAATAAAATTAAGTTAATAATACAATTTAAATTAAAGGTAGGTTATTGGACGCACATCGTCTCCTTATAACTGAAAGATGGAGGGAGTTACTGCACTCTGGTGTGGCCTGGGCATGGGCATCTTGTCAACTTGGGGCACAGGTAAGGTAAATCATACCTTGGACAGTTATAGTACAAAAATCTTATAGATTGGGACTGTGGTGGCCTATGGGTTAAGGTACTGAAATATGGACTAGAAGGTTCAGGGCTCAAATCCCCTCCCCCGAACTGGCAAGCATAGTATGTTTACCATGCTAAGCCCTGTCCAACGTCAAAACCTGCCTACAGGGACCGTGAGAGTGTCACAACCAGAACTTTGAACTGGAAAAAAGTCGCATACAATGGGTTCCTGAGTTTCAGTGATCCTCTGGGTTGGGGTCTGATCCATTCCAGATCTACTGATCTGCTTGAGTCACACATGGCTGACCAAGGGTGCCTCTGCATTACAACACATATTTTTCTTAATGCATTTTTGGTGCTAAATATGATTTTATATAGTGTGGTGCCTTAATAAATGTTTTCATTTTTGTATAATATTTTTGTTATCGACGATTAAGAATCAGTTACTGTGAGTCACAAACCTAATTTCATAACTGGCACCTTCTAAGAGTGTGAAATGTACTTTTTCTGCATATTTCTACTTTCTTTGGGTGGATAATAAATGTAGAAGGAGCTGAAAGGGGCAGCAGAGATAAGCAGATATCTTAATATGCCTGTGCTGCTTCACTGCATGACCAGACCTCATTTGCACTAATGGCAGTAGGACTGGGACTTGCTGCACATACTCACCCGAACACCTCTTGTATTGCTGATTCCAATGGCACTGGGAGAGTGAAGGAGACAAAAAAGGAACAGAACAGAGAAAGGAGAGGTGGTTACTTTAAGATGAATAGTGAAATGGTTTTTAGCAGCAGTCAAATGCTGTAAAATCACTGCTGAAAATACCTTTCGAGCGTGTGCGATGGCGCTTGTCGTCTGCTACATCCACCTCCATCTGGTGAGACGCAATCACAGAGTTAGAGCTATAAATAGCCACATCCTTCCAGTTTAAAGACATTTCATTAGCACACATGACTGACTGCATGGAGAACTGATAATGAAATATCAGTTCTAAGTCTTTATATTATAACGATATAATCAGTCTTGATCCATTTAAATATATCAAAATGTAGTCTTATACAAAGTCTGGGTCCCACTGGTCAATGAATAGATGTTAACATAGCGTCTGCATGGACCACATGACAAATTTCTGCAAACCCCCATGAAAAGTCAAATCTATTCAAGTATTCAAGACCTTGAATCTGAAACTGAATCTCAGGGAGAGGCGGCCAGTCCAGGAATCATTACAGTACCGCAAAAGTTCCACGACTCAGCCCTGTGATAGACTTTTACCCAATCCAGTGCATGCTGATCGCCTGCTGCCTGTGTTCCAGAACCCCCCCGTAACCCTGACAAGGAATATGCAGTGCTGAAACGTTGAAAATAAATAAATAAATGAATTAATTAAAAGAAAAAATTTAAAAAAACATAATTCGAGCATAGGTGCCAAAATATTTGTATAAATATTTATAGCTATATTTACAAATATACTGCTCACAAATATGAGGGGATATTCATTCATTATCTTCTGCTTATTTTTTATCTTCTGCTTAATCCACACAGGGTCGTGTGCCCACCTGGCAACTCTGGGCGCAAGGGCAAGAACAACCCCAATCCATCATAGGGCACACACACAGTCATGCACACAGTCACACATTAAGGGCCACTTTAGAGACATCAATTAACACATATGTCTTTGGACTGTGGGAGGAAACCGGAGTACCCGGAGTAAACCCATGCAGACACAGGGAAGACATGCAGACTCCACACAGAAAGGACCCAGGCCGCTCCACCCTGGTATAGAACCCAGGACCTTCTTGCTGTGAGGCAGTGGTGCCGCCCACCGAGCCACTGTGCTGCCCCATGAGGGGATATTTTAAAATGAAATATTCCATAACGAAATATCCCCTATTTTTTGTGAACAGTGTATATGATTCTGGGCGTGGTTGCCAGGTCCTTGTTTTGCCCAGAAAATGGGTTTTATTTTAATCACTGATTTTGGTTTAATCTCCTGAAGAGAAAAGACGGCATTGATATAACAATCCTATGAAAAATGTTTCTAGGAGTGGCTGCCAGATCCTTGACATTCAAATACAATGTTATTTTCTTATGTTCACAAGTCGCCTTTTTTGTTTAAGACTTGAACAGAATAAGGTGCAATAAGATAATTTCCTGTTAGATTTTTGTTTTATTTAAACATGAGTTGAGGTTTGCTGTTTCACAATGCCAAGGAACAGGTTCATTTTTGAAATTTTTATCATGAACTAAGGTTTTGACTCAACTGTATGTGCAAGGAGTGGCTTCCAGACTGTTGGTGTTCAAACAAAACCGGGTAACCTTTTAATTACATTCATGGCTTGATTTTTTTGGTCCAAAATGTTATTGACAAAAACTGCATTAGGATATTATATTATTAAATGTTGCTGGAAGGAGTTGCCAGATCCCTTGATTTTCCCATGAAACTGAGTTACTTTTTAATTACAGCCATGAGTCAACATTTCTCAAGACCTTAATGACATTAACTGTATCGAGACAGAGTTCTTTCTTAAAATGTTGCCAGATACTTGGTTATGTTTAAATCTGTTTAGTTTTTTTTTTGTTTTTTTTGTTTTATCAAAGACAAACAACATGAGCTGATAAGACAATGTTTTATTTTAAAAAAGTGCCATACAAATACATTTAACACTTTTAATATTTTAGACTATCTATTTGGGGGAACTGGATTGCCTTTGTAAACCACCGATACAAGGCAGGATGGATAAATGCTTTCATTCTGTTTAAGCAACGTGATAAATATTATTAACAATTAACAACTTGTACTCAATTTGTACACAATTCTCATTATGAAAGGTTACAGAAATGCCAAACATGCTAGGTAGCCTGTATTCTGTATCCATGGACACCAGAGATTGGCTAATGTCGCTTTGATTGATAGGGCAAAAACTTTCTTGTGCCACCCGAGGCCTCTCAATAGGTGCAACATACTTCTAAGTTTAAAAGTAAACAAGGGAACTGTTTTTTTTTTTTTTTCAAATACACACTGAAATCCTTCCATCATAGCTGAGAAGGAACAATACATTGGCAAATGTCTGACTTTTCCTTGAGCGATTCTCCAATATAGAGTCTACAACCACATGCGTGTGGCTGCCAAAAAATACAGCATAAAAACTAAATTCTGGGTTGGTTTTTTGGCTTCTGTTAATCGTTCATTTTCAAAGTTAAATACATCAAACCCAAACCGATGTTGCAGGGTCTCATTAAAATTCTGATGCATAATCACAATGAAGGAAGGATGGTAAATATGCAAAAGGAAGAGGCTTAGTGAAATTTAACCTCTCAGTTTAGGACTAATTAAAATAATGAGGTCCATTTAAAAGTCCCAGAGGAAAAGCACACGGATTTGGGAGGGAGTTTCCCCATACATCTTATTATGAGCTCTCGTTGTAATATCTGCACAGTAACAAACAACGCTACAGTTTAAACCTGACCTTTAGCATCTAGAGATAGAACATGAGAGAGAGAGATGGAGAGAAATGGAAGATCAGTAAAATGTTTGGCATTTGGGGATGGAAAGAATGAGAGCGAGTGAGATGGAGAGAGAGAGAAGTAAAAGAGTAGGAAAAGGAGACATGAAACAGTGAAATATGTGAGTGAGAGCGAAGGCATGAGATAAAGACAACATGGTGGATATGGAGACAGAGAAAGAGAGAGAGAGATGGTGTGAGAGTGAGACAGATAACGAGTGAGAGATTGTGTAAGAAAAAAATGAAGAAAAAAAATAAAGAGACAAAGAGAATAAAGGCTAAAGAAAGTAGGAGACAAAGTACGAGATGAGGGAGTTCTAGAAAGTGACATATTGTGGAGAGAGAGAGAGAGGGGGAGAGTGAGAGAGAGAGAGAGAGAGAGAGAGAGGGAGAGTGAGAGAGGGAGGAAGAGAGAGAGAGAGGGAAAGAGAGAGAGAGAGAATGTGAGGAGAGAGTGAGAGAGGGAGGAAGAGAGAGAGAGGGAGAGAGAGAGAGAGAGAATGTGAGGAGAGAGTGAGAGAGGGAGGAAGAGAGAGAGAGAGAGAGAGAGCGAGAGAGAGATAGAGAGAGAGAGAATGAGAGAGAGAGATAGAGTGAAAGCAAGAAAGAGAATGAGAGCGAGAGAGAGAGAGATGAG
>JAUZST010092002.1:0-13688 GCA_034779995.1 Parotocinclus haroldoi
AATTTATTTTTCAATGAACAAAGTTGCTAAGCAACAGTAGTTCTTGTTTGTACGTTCGCTATACGTGTAAATCGTACTATAAAGGTTTAATAAACATTTAATATGTTATATAAATTATAGCACGTCCCGTCTCCTAACATAGGGCATGTTCGATTAATCGTACCAGTCTTTATTAGGACCAAAACCATCCCGTCCCGATGTGCCCCGTTAACCGGAATGGACTGGCTTGTATACTGGCCCTGGAGCTGTGATTCCTATTGCTGACTTATGGAGGCGCTGTTCCACTATAGCCATGTGCAGTAAGCCCCTGCTGCAGTAATCCTTTCTGTGTGAGGTGTGTGACTGCTTTTCATTCTTATGATCTAGCTTTTACAGTAATTTTGCAGGAGATCCCTGTTTATACATACCCATTATACACACATGGACATGTTTGAATCCGGTTTATTAGACATACATGTCGTCAGCCGTAATAATAAACTACTAGGGTTTATACAAACATTGTCCATTTTATCAGCTCTACCTAACACTTTGTGGTTCTACAGTTATAGAATGTATGCTGCCAAAGTATGCAGAGTAACAGACGACCTACAGTCTGTAACTGTAAAACTACAAAGTGCTTCTATGAGGTAACTGAGACTGAAAACAGTGAGCGTAGAAACAAGGAGGTGGCTTTAATGTTACAGGACTGTTATCTTTTATTGTATGTGAAAGTTAGAAAACTAGAATATAAAACTGTGTAAGTCATGATGCCTTGTATGTGCCAGTTTGAATTTATTTGATCATATGGCAGGTGCATTCGATGGTAAATGAGGACGCTTGGCTTTCAGCGGGTTAAGCTCTCAAGTTTGACCTAAAAACTACCCAACTGTCTCAATAGAACAGTGGTGGTTCAACACTTGGGACTATGTAAGTTTTGAGTTCAAATCCCAGCTCAGTAATATGTGATGGGTATGTGAGTATCAGTATTGGTGTATTATATACATATTCCTGCCTGTCTTAAGAAAGCAAATCTTTAATGTGAATTTTTTCCCAACTTCATTCTTAAGAAAATAGTTAAGAAAGATTACTTACAAAATTATTTTTCTAATTATTTCTTCAGCATTATCTAATTTTCTTCTTAATTATTTTCTTAAGAACAAATGGTATTTTTGATAACGTGATGTGTTCCTAAGTTGTAAGGGTTAGGGTAAGGGTTAACAAGGTACCCATTTAAACTGACCAACTTTAAAGAGTTTGCCTATTGGAAATAAGACCTAGATACTTTAAATGTAAAGTTTTTTAAGCCTTTTGAGCGAGTTCTCTACGTAAAAAAGGAAAGGAAACCGTTAATCTGTTTTTTTTTTATGTTACTCTTGCCCATCCTCATCTTTCTCTTTTCACCATAGCATCACAAATGTCTTAATCCCTTTGAGTGAATAAATAAATTGCATCTGTTAAATCTGCATTTTGTTACCAGAGATAAGAAACCATTGCAGCTTTACTATCAGTTTATGGAATAGTACTTGTCTTGCTTCACCTGCTAGTTAATGCTTCTGTAGATGTTCCCGACTATGCATTCAAGACTTTTGAGCTCCTTTTGTTCTCTTACGTTTCGACAGAGCTATAGACCCAAACGTTGCCGACATCTTGAGGAGCCTCTGAAGCCCCCTGAAAGCTCCTGCCTTCAAAGAATCGTGTGGTTTCTTTCCCTGTATCTCATGCCGAACCTTAGACCCCCCAAAAGGCGTGTTCCTTGCCCACATCCTCCCCCTTTTACAACCCTCCCGTAGGCTCACAAGCCGCTGTAGACCTTCACTTGAGGCTGGGGGACGATTAAAGCCTGCAGCCCAAACTCCCACATGAAACCTCTTGTGTTTGAGTGGAGCAGCTATGCCTTTAGGATTCTGTAAAACATTTAACATCGAGACTGTACTTTCTAGGCAGAGACGACCATAGAGATACCAGCAGTGTACCCACAAATGAGAAGATGACCCTTTGACAGTGGTCTCTTAGTCCAGAAGGTTTTGGGATCAAGTCCCGCCGCTGACAAAGGCCCTTAACCCTTTGAGGAGCAAGGGACATATTTGTACCATACATTTAAATGGAGGCCAAATGCAAATGAAACAACCTAGAGCAGATTTTGTATGAAACCACTCAGTATGTCTCTGACTTGATATAAATAAGGCTGGTTATGATATGTGTTTCATTGTCAGATTGAGAAAAAGTTTGTGTAATAATAACTACAGTCCTTAGAGTCCTGAATGCGTTTACCCACAATTGCTTGTATTGTTAGATTATAGCAGCTGTGAGTCGGCCTGATAAGGGCATCTGCTAAATATTGTGAATATAAATATGTAAGGAAATTATTCAGTTTGTGGCACCAAAATGCATTATCCACTTACAGAAAAGCATCACTGCCAGAGCAATATGGTCCAATAAAGTCCAAAATGGAAATATAGAAATATAGTGTTAAGCTCAAAATATTAAGGGATATTTCATTTTGAGCAGTATGGTAAAGGAGGGTAAGGTCTATGAGTAATGTATACAATACTTTTTACATTTTCAATAATATTCATGTACAGCGTATATAATTTTTCATGTCTCGGGGTTGGACACCAGTGAACAGTAAACAAGACAATGAAGAGATAACATATCTCTCTCTCTCTATATATATATATAAAACGTCTATGAGAAGTGTGTTATCACAATCTAGTAAGAGTATATAAAGCTGTGTTTATGTGGTTTGTTATAACTCCAACATTCAATTGCAGGCTGCTAGTGGTGTGCTGCAGATGTTGGGTTAGGTCACACACCTGGGCTGCTTTCAATTCACAGAGGTGAGAGTAGGAACCATTTACTTTTCGTTTAAGCACAACATATGCCATGTTATTTCCCTAATCGTACAATTCTAATCTACATCATATTCTATTTGGAGTCACTGTGGACCCTTAATGTGGTAAACAAAAGGAAATATAACATTTTAAATCACTTAAAAATGTTTCAAAAGCAGTCTGAACGTCTTGGCTGATTATACAATGGAAATATTAAGATTGGAAAACAATGTCTGGTGGTGCAGCTACGTACAGCAAGAACTGTAATGCAGTCGTGAACTTTTGGATTCCTCAAATGTAAAATGCAAAACTTTAAAAGAGATTAAATGTTCATATTTTCAAAGGGATGATAGGTGCGGTGACAAGACCAACACTGAAAAATATTCATGCTCTCTTAGTCGTGGTTAGGTTCAGTGTACAGTGTCATGTTGTATGAGCTGGCATTGTGATGTGATAATACTTCTGTAATCATTTGAAATTCAAACTTGTGCGTGGTTTATTTAGGTGTCACTATATACCGCTCACATTAATTTTCCCATAATGAAATCTGTGTGAGCAGTCTATAAATTAATTTACAATATAATCATCTGTTTCAACATATTTTCCTACATCCATTCATTTCCTATGAATCTGCATTTGCACCGTATGACATTAAATCTTGTTTTGTGGATCATGAAATGTAATAACGTTATGTTTACGTAGTGATGGCTATTTTTTACAAAGATAGATTTTTGTGTAAGTCATAAATACATAGATACATCGTGCCAAGGCAACGGTATTCTGTAATGGCAGTGGCTTATTTTAGCAAGATGCTGCAAAATTGTTCAGGAACGTTTTGAGAAACATGGCAAAGAGTTCAAGGTGCTGAGCTGGGGTCCTTATTGCTTAGATTTCAATGCGATTGAGCATCTGTGGGATTTACTGGACAAACAAGTCCAGTCCATGGAGGATCCGTTTCATAACTTACAGGACTTAAAAGATCTGAAGATGTTTTATACACTATATGTAATGTGATAGATAGATGGGTGGATAGATAGATAGATAGATAGATAGATTGATTGATCGATCCCTTTTGAAATGATAGAATCATTAGTGAGAGTGTGAGTGTGAGCATTTGCATGTGCGAGCACTTGTGCGTGTGCATGACTTGACTCTCTGATAGGTTCAGTGACGGCCCTGCTCTGACACACTCCAGTTCCTCCCTGTATATGACATAAGACGAAGGACAGCCAGAAACAGTTACACACAAAGTACAGCTGCAACGCAAATGTGTGACTTACGATGAAAATGAAGATGACCCTTGCTCATTTCTGGAGTTTCATGTGCATTCTGATGGAAGGTAAAGTTTTTCAGAATTTATTATCAAATTTAAAAACCAGGGACGTTAAAGTCTGTGCTCAGAGGAAGGCCTTAAAACCAGAAGACCGCTTGCTACATGACTTTAATTTGTTTTAGTTATAACTGTATGATTCAGGACTCCATCTTACCTGGTGTAAGGGAGAGCTTTTTAATGGTTGATTTTTTTATGATGTCATTATGATAGTAATTATAGACCTTAGACCCAACGGTGCGTTGAATATCATTACATTATAAAACTCTTCTACTGCATACTGTTTGAATTCCTACACATATTTCATAAAAGTATAGAATTGCTCTATAGAATTGTAATACTTATAGTACTTATAATAGAATAAGTGCGTTAGTATTAACCATATATATGATAAAGATATGTATATAAGGAACATTTGAGATATATATATATATATTCTAAATATTGCTATCAGGGATTTCTCCTTGTTTAATAATACACTGCGCTATAGAACATGTCTCGTATGCGGATGGGTACACCGTATAGTTACTAAATGCAAGTATTATTTACATTTTCACTAGTACTAGTACATATAAGGTACATCTCATGCATATAGACTTACAGACTTACATCATATAGATTTAGCATTAATTCATATAGGAACAGAATCAAACTTGGACATGTATTATGCTATTTTGAATTCTGTCCCAATTTGACACACGTTACATTTTCTACCATTTGTTATTACTAAATCACTTTTCTTATATTTTAAGTTATGCATTACTGTGTTACTACATGTCATCATTTCTCAAAAAACCAAAGGTTGCAGTACAGACAGATTGTGATCACTGAAGGAAACAATGTCGCAATATGATACTTCAAACATCATGGCATTTTCAATTAAGATTCCTCCGCAATAACGAATGTGAATAAAATTGGCAAATGTGTACCTTACTTTGACTTCTTGCTTCATTGTTGATTAACCATAAACTTGTACTGTAGCATCATAACTGTTAGTGAGACATACTGTGTATATATATATATATATATATATTCTATTAGTAATGCGTTTGTTTTCCTTTCCGTTTCTTTCATTTGTTATTGATTTAAATCAAACTCACTATGATGCTTAATTGTTCAGCCTGGCCTGACTTCAGTTGAACCATAAAGCGGCTTTGTTTTGGCCCATATTGGTCCGCATTATGTTTGATCTCGTGTATAACTATAACTATGCACAAAAAAGGTATCTACATGTCCTATTACGGGCGTCTTATCTGTACATGTATATCACACCTTACATTAAGTACATTAACATCTATTTCTTTTATAATTAGGTCTGTATAATTGGGTCTGTATGCTAACTGGTGTTGTTTTGTCCTCCAGCGTCTGCAGTAATGGTCCTCTACCCCGACATCAGTGGCACCGAGACCCTGTACTGCAAATGTCCGGATTACCAGTGTCAGGAGGTGTACTGGTACCGTTTACTTCAGGGCGCAAACAAACTTCAGTTTCTTGTACATGACAACATGGCCAATATCATGTCATATGGCAATGGCTTCAACAGCAGCCGCTTGAAGGGCTTTCACTCAGGAAATACTAAAATTGAATATACTCTGCGCATCGCTAACATAATGAAGGAGGACAAAGGTTTCTACTCCTGCTTGCTTATCAGTTCTAATGCTAAGCAAAAGCTCACAGACCTGATGCCAGCAGGATACTATCTGATGCCTGGAGGTGCAACAAGTTCTCTGTCTGTCTGTCTGTCTGTCTATCTGAGTTTTCGAGTATCTGCTTAACCATCAAATTTTACTCTATTACAAACTTGGATTTTTTGGTTTGCAGGATGTTTTCTCATTCTCGTGTATTCACGGTAGTTTGATTGATTGTTTTCTGTTGAATTATTGATTAATACTGCAGCTCTAAAGAATGGTTGGGCATGCTTTAGATTACTGATCAAATTGAGCTTCTTAACACGTTAGGCCTTTTGTTTGTCTTTGTTTGTTTGTTAAGCTATTTGAATTGTCTGCAGTTTGGTCAGCGATGTGTTACTGGGTTTGCGTTTCGGTGATACATTGGCAGTACATCATAGTCAAACTGAGTAAAATGTTGATCAGGTCTGGGACAAAGTTTTCTTTGGAATTTAGAAGCTGCAGAAATGTTACGTAAAGCCTTTTGGGTTCATTTTGGTGTTATTTTTAAATGGTTTCATAAACTGGCTATTAGCTCTAAGCAAGCATCAGTTCTATTCATAAATTATAGATTTGTAAATTGTTTATATGTAAATTTGTAAATAAGTACACATTTATGAAACACCTGAATGCTTTGGTTTGGCGTTTTTTTTTTTTTTTTCGGTCCTTTGGTCCAAATGGTTTTCAGTCATTTTTTATTAAGTACAAAACGCCAATCCAACCTTGTGAGAATTATAAACCTCTGTTTATGGCTATCCTGTCCCATCAAATGGCTTTTTTGATCTATTTTGGTAAGGTCAAGCCAATCTGATTGTCGGTTCAATGCTGCATACAACGGCTTTAGCCCAGTAGGTACTAACACTGAACGTATACTGCCATCCTCCTAGTGACGACTATCTAAAAACGTCTGCTAGCAAGTTACAGACAAGTTTTATTAATGTTATTGCAATGTGCTTTAATTTATAATCAAAATGTTTTTCGGATTGGATTGTACAGCAAATCTAAACCAATGTTTAAATTAACACAAACTTTGCAGGGATCTGGGGATCACAGTCTAATAAGCTAACACATTCGGGACCCGGGATTCTGCCCTGGTGGTGCCTCGACCTTCTAGAGATGTGAAAACGTCTTGGAAACCTAAAATATGATATTCATAATAATAATAAACATAATAATTTGACCTCTGGAATCGTTTGGCCCCATTTCATTCTCTACTAGTGCTTCATAAAAAGTCTGAAAATTGATGTGTTAATAGTGCCAAAATGCATCAAATTTCATGGAACTTGTATTACTGTTATTTTACTTTTAGTATTATTTACACAAGGTTTTTTTTGCATAAGGGTGTATAGGCTATGATGAGACGGTTGGATTATCTGTTTAACTTGGAATCCAGAAGAGGCCTCCTGCTGACCATACATTTGTGGTTTTGTTTTTTTTTTTTAGAACTCCCACCAACCCTGTCACCTCCAACAGTTAAACCAGAGCACAAACCAAAACCCATTAAACCGTACGTCTGCTCGTCCATATCTGTAAAAGGTATGAGCTTCTGGAACATACGTTCTCATGCAAGGTGTAAATACTCTACTTTTAGCAGTGTGACCTGTTTGATCTTGTTATGTTACAGGTTGCAAACCTCTGGTGCTTGGGATAGGTGTTGGTGCTGTTCTGGTCCTGGCAGTTATCCTGATCACGACCTTGTATTATTTCAGCAGTGAGTGCATACAACATTGCTATATACATGTTTTCTGAACATTTCTGATTGGTTAAATTAATATAAACTTAATCGCGTCACACGTATTCCAACTAAATTTGAATGTGTGTGTCAAACAGGGCTGCCAAAGAAGTGTCGACACGGCTTTGTTAAGTGAGTTGCACACAGTTTTCTTAAATGTTTTTTTAAGTCATGATTTGTTCTCAGTTTATGTTACTTCATCCACAAATACTCAAATTGTAATGGGTAAAGAAAATGCTGGATGCCAAACATGCCACAGCTAATCAGCTACATTTGCTCTAAGTAGTAGTACGTGGAACTTTGCCTTTTGTGCCAGTTTGTGCCCAGTGTAAGATCTTTAATTTTGAAGCGATGTTATTCTGCTTATTGTACTGCCAAAAAAACATTTTCCCTTAGGAAATGTTAATGATATAAAACTGCTTTTATTACATCATAATCAATTTGGGTGTTCATAAGAAAAATCCACATCTAAATTCCACAAATATCTGGAGATGCCCTAATTGTTCAAGTGACCTAATTTTTTAACAAGAAATAGCACCGTCCTCCAAAAATGTGGTGCAGTTTTCTATTTCTTTTTAGCCTGTTTATTTCCCTAGGTGAATTCCGGGTCCACTAGAAGCTAATGTGAAATGCTTTACTGTAATTCTTTTGTTGAATGTCATTGTTATTCACCCTTTAGTAACTTGGATGTTTTGTAACGTTTTAAGGGGCACAGCCTTAATTTATAAATCAACAAAAACCCAGTATTTAGTCATTGTAAAATGATTTTATGTAAGTAATACCTAAAAAATAGAAATAATTTTATAATATGACCAACGCTCTGGGTTTTTTTTTCTGTTAAAACAAATGGAAATCTGTGTTCATTTGAATAGCGATGGCTCAGAAATCAGAATTTGCAGCTCTTGAATAAAATGATATTAATCTTATTCCTCAGAAAAAGCACTACAGTTAAACATCTGACCGTAATTTATGTCCTCATCTTTAGTACTTTAGTGTTTCTATCTTTTTCGTAAGTTTATATATAATCTTATATTGGGCATTATTGCTTCTTCTTTCCTCCCTGAGTAATACAGACTGAACCATGACCATTTACCATGTCTGTAAATTAGATTGTTTAAATTAAACTGAACAAACGTTTAATTTTGGTAGTTAAGGACCGACTTGCATTAGCTTTTGCGAATGGGTCCAAAAGCCACTTCATATTATTATATAATTATGATTGTGCTTCTGTGGCTCTTTTTTCATGCAAAATTTTTAATAAAGGACAGGATTTGTTTTCCTAGATGATAAAATAACATTAGAAGTTAACACAGTTTCTGTGTGACAGGTTTATATGCCCAAAATCAGTTTTGCAGAAGGTTTAGCACGTTTGGAAGAATGGAACATAACACATTGTCATGGATTTTTTTCTCAGTCTCAGGTCTTTGTTTACCTTGTGGTGCATTAACAAAGTCTTTTGACCAGAGATGCCATGACTTCTCCTGAATATTTCATAGTGCAACTTATTTCTCTCTTTTATGTGGAACAGAAAGAACCACCTGAGATAAGATGGAACAGAAGACGCCTCTGTTCTGACACCAGGCGAGATGAAGTCCTCCCTCAGTTTCTACGCTCGATGGAGCGTAGAGCTTCCAGCGCTGTAAATTATTTTCATGTAAATAAGTAGTGTACAAACGAGCGCAGTATTCCCTTTATTCAGTATATCTGCAGTTGAAAATCATTTTGCCTAATCTGCAAGTTTAAATCATAGTTCAAATAACCATAGCCGACCATCCATATGTTTCCTTTAGAAGTATGTTCACGTTTAGGCTGCCTGTCTGTTAAGACGATACTTTGAACAAAGGGGAAAAATACAGCATTGAAATCCAAGCTTAAAGTTCAGAATATGGTTATATTGAAACTGGCATCACGGGATCTGGACTCTCAACCTTTCAGTCAACAGCAGAGAAATGGACTTGTTTTCTTTATCCGCTGATGTGACACAACTGGTTAAGATTCTAAAACATTGACCCAGATGACCAGAGTTCAAGTCCAAGCACTGCCACTGTTGGGTTTTTGAGAAAGGTACTTAAATCTTAATTGCTTGGATTGTAGCCATTGTTAATCTCTTTGGGTAAGGGTCTCTACTAAAGAGAGAAAATGAAAATACACATTAGGATTAGGGACTATGACATCAGGAAGAATCTTAAATATGACACATCTTTTACATTTAAATAGACCGTTGAGAAACCATACAAACTGCTAGTGATTTCAAAGGTGTTCAGCCTAGACGTTTTCACCATCATCATGACTGTTTTCATGTTGGCTTTGACTTACATGTTGGGTTGCTGTCTTATTGAAGGACATACCTCCTTTTTATTTCTAACTTCTCGTATTTTTACCTACGAAGGTGCAAGATATCCATAGAAACCATGCAATTGTCAGTATAATTCATTATCAATATTCAACATTCTATCAATAAATATTTCAACCGTACATCTTTATGAATTCCCCAGTCAGTTTGTAAAGGCTTGAAGTCTGCGTCCTGAGATAAAAGAATCTTATGCGTTTACTGCAGTCTGACTGCACGACTTAACATTTACTGAACTATAGGGTGGCACAGCAGTGTAAGGATCTGGTCCAGTTGGCATTGTCTGAGGGAGGACAGGTTGGATGTGGATCATCCACTGGAGCTGCAACAATGAGCACTACCCAGCCCTGCTCTCTTTTTCCATGTGAAATCTGGGGAAAGCCTCCAGAGCTTTTAGAGCTTCTGAGCAGGGTATACAGGGAGAAAACATGAAATGAATAAATTATATAAGAGGGACTTTGAAAACCATTCTCTCCTAGTTGTCTCGTCCTCATATCGTTATCATTAGAGGGTAACTACAGTCATTTAAATTGGAAACTTTATCGTTCACCGGCAGAACTGAACTATCCTTTTCTTCAGGATGAGGCTTTCAAAATGAGCATTCTTTAAGCAGTACATTTGAAGAGTGAATAAATTTGTGGGAACGTTTCTTTAAAATGCACCATATGCAGAAATGTCCAGGTTATGTATTAGACGTTTTACTGTTAAATAAATGAACTTGTTTTATTGTAAATGTGATTTTTTTGGTATTCTTTTATTATAATGTATGTACTAGATGACTTTGACTTTTGAGGTGAAGCTTACCAGTGCACTTAGTAGGTACATATAGTAGGTATACAACGTGCAACATGATTAAATGAATATTTAAAAAGCAGATTATACCAAAGAACTGTGGCAATGATTGATATATCATGGCTTTAGTATTTAGTCTGTACTGTATATCTATAGCACTGAAAGCACCAATTTAGTTTCACAGTGTTTCAGTGTTACATATCTGAGGGTGTGTTGGTTTATATGTTTGACTGTTAATGTGTGTTTCCCTCTGCGAAGGTGTGTGTTTTCTCTGTGAAGGTGTGCTACTACTGATTGAAATCGTTGACTGGTGTCATTGCCGGCTAATTAATGGTAACGGAAACGCTATAACTGAGCAGTCATGTAGAAACATAAAAGATTACACTGTTAACCATATGGCCATGGCGTGTCTGTGCACCCGTCGTGATGGGATCCACAGCTGTTTGAGGCAATACTTCATCTTAAATAAACAAACGTTTTCCTGTGCATTGAGAGAGAAATAAGGAGACAGAACGTTATCTGTCTCATCGCTCACTCAGCTTTGAGCTCTGTTTCTCCGCTCTGAAACAAAACCACCACAGAGAGACCACAGACCCGGCCACAGCTCCAGCGTCACAGGCATACACACAGAGAGAGGTGCTGTCACACCTCATTACACTCTGTAAGACAAGCTCGTTACTAGGTTGAAAATGATGGCCATGTCAGTCTTTCCAAAGAGCCAGTACCACAAATAAGTCTAAACATTCATTTTTTACATTAAAAATCTTTGCTCATCATGCTAACAATTCATTACTAAGGCATTTTGCAAATTTATATATTTAAAATTATAATGATGACTTTTTTCCACTTCTGTTATCTATTAAAAAAAATAGTCAAATTGGAATAATTTTTCATCACTTGCCTATGAGAGGCACCCAGAGTTATAGGTTATGTCCATAATGGTAACCTATCATGGCAGATTCCGTGGAATAAACACTGAAGGGTTTAGTGTAACTGGACAGTGGTAGAACTGCCTGGCACGTGAGATAACGGTTTGTAAATGCAGTTATTAATAATAGTTACTTTACTTAAAGCTATTGCATTAAAACACCAATGTGGTCATCAGTATTTGTAGCTTTTAATGTTGCTACTATTACATAATGCTCTTGTAAAAAAAAAAAAAACATAACGTAAAGCTGCAGTTATTGTTATTTATTCATATAGAATTAACATCAGTGTATATATACGTAGTTTTTACAGCAGCAGATAAAATGTGGGCCAGTTGGAGAATCAGCTTATGCCACCATATTTTCACTTTTGCATGGTTATCTCAGTATGGAGTTTGCTTTTCTAGGGTTTCTTTCTATGGCTTGTCTACACTCAAAGCAGTATTAACGGTATATTTAGATTCTTCAGAACAATCATGTACAAAAATGGACCTTTATAGAAACTGTACATACACCTAAACAGAGAGGCCTAAAAGGCAAACAGACACTGCAAACGCTATCTCACCACCATTCAAAATCCAAATTGTATTTGAACATGAATGTTCATGTACTTAAAGGATTATTGACTGTTATCCCTGCACTACCCATTTGTTCTAGATTAATATGGGTTCAAGGGAGAAATTAAAAGTAAAAAAAGAGACTACTTTTTCCAGGACATAATAAGTAATGTAGCTCCCAATCCGTTTTAAAAGAAAGAAGTAATTAGTCATTGTCAATGTACCACCTGTAACTCACTTTGGATTGGGTCATCTGCAAAATTCTGTAAATGCATATGAGTTTTCTTTATTCAATATTTTAAAACGAGTCCAAAGAAGCTTGGATAGTGTCTGATTAAACAAGCTGCGACTTAAGCTAAGACTGTTTTGCATCATCTAACCTGCCTAAATGTTAAAGGTTATATGAAGCAATTGAAGTCAGTGGAATTCCAAGGTCTGTCTAATCTTTTCTAAATTTGAACAAACGTTTTTAGAAAAAATCTTAAACGGGGCAAGGAGATATTGAGAAGTAAATCAAGGATTTGTTGCTAAAAAGAAACTTTGTTCACCTTTCAGACATGATAAAATGTTTAATACATAAGGGATTGCAATCAAATGTAATTGGAATAATCACAATGTGACACGACTCTCAGTTTTGGTCAGTTCAGTTTTATTACATTCACACTTTAAGCGATTTTGTCACATGCACTGGTACATTGTACTGCATATTAAGACATTTAAAACAAATGACTGGCAGTTTTAACCAAGAAAAGTGCAATCCAATTAATTACACAAAATATTATTACATAATTATGTATAGTGTACACAAAATTAGTATTTAATTCCTATTACAAAAACAGCGTCTGCATATTGAATACGATATTAAAACATTTCACATGATCAGTAGTAAGTTTCTATTCACCAAATTTTCTACTAGCTATCAAGCTGGATGTTAAAGAGCATGTTTTAGCTTTAAATCTTACACACAGAGAAATACTGAAACCAGAAATATATATACAAAATGAGAATGATATATAAAATTTAGCACAAACAGCAGCTTTAAAGGACACATAGTATTAGCTACCCTTTAATGGCAGTATTGTATTATTATATTGGTACTATAAAGCATCATTAACACCATTTAAAATTGATCTATTTATATGTAATGTTGATTTATGTTTGCCTACAATATTAAATACACTGCTCACAAAAATGACTGAACAGTCCAGTTTGACATGTTTCTTTTCACCCCATGAATATATCACTTGCTATTTAATCTCCATAATAGATTTTTGATGACCATGTTTAAGGAAATAAAATCAAATGCTGATTTTGAAGTTCATTTTGATATCCTCTAATGGTTGTGAGCAGTGTAGTTGATATCATGCTAAATTTGGGGCTATTAATCAAGGTGTTTTCCTATATTTTCCCATTCTTTATACTTTCTTATACTTTAATTATTACAAATGAAATACATATGATACATCGTACACACGAGAGCTTATTACCTCGGCCTGGGGGGGGGGGGGGGGGGGGGGGGGGGGG
>JAUZST010092013.1:0-19365 GCA_034779995.1 Parotocinclus haroldoi
TATATATATATGTGAGAGAGATAGATAGATAGGTGGCAGTGCCAAGGAGACACTCCCTAAGATAAAGAAACCTGAGATGGAGCCCATACACCTGAATGTGAGACCTAATAACTTTTTTTCTGCAATTAAGTTATACATTGGGAAATGTTGAAATTAAAACCGAGCTATATGTCAGCTTTTGTATTTCTATCACTCACTTTATGTCTTTTAGTGGTAAATGCTGCAAGAATTCTGTAACTGTTGGCTGATTTACAACAGTTCTACTTTGCACATTACATAAATAGATGGACCAAATAAATACATGCACATACAGTATTTAATGTTTAACGGTGTGTAAAATATTGAGCTTGTCATTGAAAAACTCTGCAATTTTCCACTTGGGTGAACAAATAAAATCATCGGTTAGGTCTCTGTTATTTATTCAACATTAATTTAATATTCAGTTGTTTACACTTACTGAGCAGTTTATTAGGAACACAAGTACACCTAGTAATTTAGCAAATATTTAATCATGCAATTATGTGTGAGCAGTAAAAGCATAGAACTGTGCAGATACGGCCCATCAACTTCAGATACTTTTCTTCATTAGGAATAGGAATTAGGAAAACTGTGAAAATCTTGTATCGAACTGTTTTTATTTTTATTTTTTTATTTGTTGTATTTTTTAACAATGGCCTAATTTTGATTCCAGATAGGCTGTTTTTTAAGTAACTGATGATCTCCTGAGATATTTGCACAAATTGTTTAGAGTTTACTCAGAATGGTGAGGTAGAGAGAAACCTTCAGTGGACATTAGTTCTTAGGATTAGAGCACTTTATTGATGACAGAGGTCAGTGCAGAATGGCCAGATTCGATTGTGGTGAGCAGAGAGTATCCAATAATACACAACACACTGAACCTGTCGGCTTCCACTTCTGACAGCCAAGAAAGCTGAGTCTGCAGTGGCCACAGGTTCATCAAAACTGGATAGCTGAAAACTGGAACTGTCTAGCCTGGTGTGATAAATCTAGTTGTTTACTAAGATGGTGCAGACCACATGAATTCATGGACTCAACCTATATTGAACAATCCAGGCTGGTGGAGCTGGTCTAATGATCTGGGGAAGGTTTTCTTTGCACACTGCTGGCCTGTTAATACAAACCAATCATCACTATGGATTAGAAGTCACTGTTAGTCAAGCATGTTGTTCTTTAGAATGGTCTGACTTGGCTTTAGCATCCTTCCTAGTTTCCTGTTATCAGTCCTGCTTTAGTGTTCAATCCAAGAGTGGAGCAACCTGGGTCATCCCTGTGTCTGCGTGAGTTTACTCCGGGTACTCCGGTTTCCTCCCTGTGTCTGCGTGAGTTTACTCCGGGTACTCCGGTTTCCTCCCACAGTCCAAAAACATGCGTGTTAGGTTAACTGGTATGAGATGAACTTGTGTATGGATATAATCTTGTGTGTGGCTACTGATGCCGATAGTGACGTTAAAGAAGCCAAATAAACAAACAAACAATAGTGTTTGTCCTTGGCTCCCCCCTCCAATGTTTTGTACTTAGGTTTAGCCTTTGTGACTCTTTGTATAGTTCCTTGCTGCTTACTTCTATACCTCCTGCCCTGATCTGTTCTGCATGTTCTGCTTTGTTGGTCTGTTATATTGCTCTGTTTTTTTCTACATTTTCTCTTTTTATTAATAAACCTTTGAAACTAACATTTATGTCCAACTGCGCCTGGGTCAGACATTCCCCCTGGCACAGGAAACCTCATCTGTTCGGAAGCAGACAGATCATGACTGGACAACACTGCACTGCAAACGTTGCACTATTTAAAAAAAAAGAAGATGCATGGATAGCACAACTGGGTGTTTTCCTGACAGTGCTCTCCATCTACCCTGCGTTTATCAAAGTTGTGGAATCTGTTTTTATGCAAAAACAATGGCGGTGTATTGATGTGACAGCATTAACAAACCTCTCTTATTAACGGTTATTCCATGTAGTCTATTGATATAAACTGAGATATATTCCTAATGATAACCAGCCTCTATTCAGAAATGCCCCACGCTCTTACGTGATCAATCAGCAGCTTTTTATTTCTCCTTTAATTAGATGTACTTTAATTAAATATAGAATGAAATCAGCTTGATTAGAAGCAGCGATTAAATGAGAATTAATTATCATAAACATTCTCATCTATGATAGATTCACAGTAAGAGATGTGCTGAGTGTCAAGGACATTTGCATCGTTTATACAATGACCAATGTAATGCACTGCTCTTTGAAGTTTTTAGGTTCTTCTCACGTTTCTGTGGGTTTCCTTTTACAGTCTCCAAACACATGAAGTTCCCACATAAGGTCCAGAGTTTATTGGATAGGATCAGGGCTAATCATGATCAAGCGGTTACTACACAAAGAAAATATCTGCTAAGTGACTAAATGCAAGTGTAAATATAACCAAATGTTTGTGGACACCAACAATCATGAGTATTAATATGGATCCATGCAACCTCAAAACAAGGAAAGTAGGAAAGTGGGAAGTAGGAAAGTGGGAAGTATGAAAAAACACAGTATTTCTTAAATTTCCTTTTATTTTATTGAAGATGGCATGAACTGGAGGTATTTAATGTTTTGTTTGTTCAATTTCATTTGTTAATAAACACTCATTCCTGAAATTCAAACTGGCAAGACATTCCAAAAATGTTGGAAAATTATAGGATTATAAGTTATATGGAGGTTCGAAGACTCTGAAAGACTACTGTTAAGTACTGCACAGAGTACTGTGCAAAAGTTTTAGGCCACCATTGGATTTGTTGTTTTTGCAATGGTATTATGACCATATATAACTTATTGTCAAATATTGGACCCAAAAATGTATTCATCATTCTTTATTTCAATTGATGTAAGCTTTAGCATATCTTAACTTTTTCACACTGTTCCCTTAGAGTGGTTTCTAAGCTGCTAACCTTCCAAAAACATTCCTAATGAAGTTTCCCCAGACTGTGGAAGTATCAATTTGGCAACCCGATGAAGCTGGAAAGATGTTGCTACTGCTCAAGTGTAAAGGGAGCTCACACTAAATAGCCTCTGTAGCTTTTAATACTAATTAATACTGCAAATTTCTGTATTTGCTGGTTCTATTATAATAAAGACACTAAAAAAATAATGGCTTTTGCCATTGCAGCATCTGGACTATAGAATAGTGTTCCAGTAGAAATTTGCCCTTTAGCGTCCAACCTTAAAACCCCTTTTTATTGTATTTTGTTTTTAAATTCATGAGACTCTGTGGCTCTGTCTGTATATTTTCTCATATTTTTTGTTTGTGATTTTCCTTTAGTTTATTTAAATTTATATACTCTTGGTGGTTGTGTTTAGTGTGTATTTTTAGATTATTGTTCAGCTTTTGCTTTTAAATGTATTATATAAGTACATTTACATATATCTAATCTAAAGACTTTTCATTGAACTCTGTGTCACCAGGAATGTGATGCTCCCAGTAAGGTCAGCCATGGCGAACAGGTCTGGGGGTGAGATCAAACAAAGATTGATCTAAAACATTATTATGATACATATTATAAACAGTGTAACCGCCTAGATTAGGATTGCCAGGACCCTGCAGTGGAGCCAGGCCTGAGGCTGGTGTCCAGAGACAAGTGCCTGATGGATGGGCCACCCACGCAACCTGGCCATACTCTTTAAATGGTGAAGTGGAGACGACATCTGGGTTGATCATTTGCAAGGTGAATAGTGAGACGTATGAATAAAAATATCAAAATGTCTTTCAGGCATAAATGAAACCCTTCAGTGTTTCTTATGAACTGTTTCGAAACTCACAGAAGATGAGGTGGATGGAAAACAAATCAAAGTTTATTTCTGTGTTTAATGCACTGTACCCCCATCTGTGAACCAAACCTCATCTGTATTTCTCAGTTTCCCACACAAGCATGACTTTCATTTGAAGCTGAATCGCAGCTGAAAATAACATGTTATATTATATCTTGTGAAGAAACTTAGAAATAGTATTAAGTAAGCCTTATTGGTGTACATAAGTCTATAGGCCATAGTCTTTAAACTAGAGGCCTCAGGGTGTGTGTCAGAATGATGTAGTGTTTGAACTTTTTTATGCTCATCATCCTGCATAGCTCCCCAATGACCATTTTCCCCTTCCACAGCTGGTTCCTGAATTACAGTTGGATGCTTGACTCTGTATATACCCTTACAGTCTTTGTTCTCATCACTTTAAGGTCTTGTAACTTCTGGCTTGTTCCCTACTCCTCTGGTTCCCATTACAGTTTGTCTGCTCCCATCTTGTGTATTGTATGTAGTCAGAGAAAGTAAAACCAAATAATGTGACAATCACACATATAAAATGGTTTAACTTCAACAAATTCACAATGAATTTGTTCATTTTCTTTATACTCATTAATTCACCCAGATAGAAATGTCAGATTGATGCCAAACATGGCATTCAGTTCTGTCACAGACTGTGTCTGTGTTTCTCTGTCTGTGTCTTTGTGTCTGTGTGTCTGTGTGTCTGTGTGTCTGTGTGTCTTTGTGTCTTTGTGTCTGTGTGTCTGTGTGTCATTGGACTGAGAGAAGCAGGATGGTTGTTTTAATAAATTTCCGGCCAACTAAGTCATTGGTGATACTAGTTGCCAGATGTATTGCCAATCAAGCATTTTTAGGAATAGCTGGGATGCCAGCTTTGGCAACCTATGAGTTTGCAGGATCTACCAGGCCATCTGCAACATCTTTGGGAAAAATGAGCTTCAGTGTACCATATGGAACCTGTGTGACTGCATACCTGTATCTCATCTTGTATCCAAGCTAGAGATGGCCCAACAGGGTAACTAGAGTCTACCGTTTTCCCCAATAAATCCTTTAACTTTAACATTGTAATCACTTACATTTCAACCTTTTTCCACCACCAAGTGTATTATGATCTTATAATAAAAACAGCATGGTGGCACCGTGTTGTGACCTCACAGCCAGAGGTTGTCACCTCACAGTCATGACCCGACCTCTGCCTGTGTGATGTTTGCAGGTTCTCTGCGCGTTTGCGCAGGTTTCTATAAGTTGTCAGTTGGACTGCTATAAGTGTGAGTAGAGTGAGTGATCCCCTATATCCCCCCCCCGAGTTCCCACCTTGTGCTCTGTGCTACCAGATAACCTAATAGCTAAATGGATTAAGCATAGTAAATGTATGAACATAATACCAAAAATGTTTGATTAATGTTCACATCTGTACTGAGGCACAGGGAGGATTCACAATATGAGCCATGCTCAGATGAGCAGCCATAAATGTAATATCTTCTACTCTGTATGTGTAATAAGTAATAAGACATACATGCTGTTGAAGGAATTCAAACAAGAAGGGCACTGAATCGTTATTAACTTTTCATCACTCGTCTGATTGAGGTTCAGCACATCCCTTTTTTTCTGAGTAGAACAATGATGGCATTGTGGTGTCTTAAGGCAGCACCAGGAATAGAAAAACGGTACTGACTGAAAAAGCACAGGCTGTCTATGTATAATTTAGTTGGGGTGAAGAGAAAATGAACTGGAGTGTGTGATTGTGCTGGAACAGCCTCATATCCTATTTTTTGCTCCAGCCAAAAAATAGGATATGATGCACATTTCTGAGTTGTGTGCTCTTGATTAGATTGCCATGTATAATAACACAAAACGGGAACTTAATCTCCTGATACATAAAAGATACATAGAACAGGTTATTTTCTTCTGTTTAATTGTATTGATTATTATTATTAGTGTTATATTGTTGTTATTATTATTATTGAAGAAACATGTGGATGTGACTCATCACATACCCACACAATTGTGTCAGTAGCTTGAACGTATATTTTCATAAAGCTATACCAAGAACACTAAATTGAAATAAATATGCTTTTCATAGTTAATATTTCCCTCCTATAATTAGAAACCGGCTTTGAAATGGCAACACAAATTCATTTGCTCAGAGGACCTTTTTAATGACTGCTATTTTTGTTTCGCCACTTGAGCAATAACTTCAACAAATCTCTCCAATTAGTGTTCTAGGTTAGACTATTAATCATTCTAATTGGGTATTGGAGTTTGACAGAGAGAGGTGGAAGAAAAAGTAGCAATGGTGACAATAGGTGCTGTTGGGAGAACGGCTTACAAAGATGTAGAGGCGCCTTCCTCCCAGGGGCATGGACATGTTTATGTAATGGTGCTTTACATTTTGAATTACATTGCATCTTCTGTGCAACCTGTGCAGTTTTTACTGTGTGTCAAGCTCTGCTTTTTTTCTAGCTCAGTGCCTGACAGCTGTGTGGGCACTGAGATTTTGTTCCCTCCAGGTCAGAATGCACATTGCATCAAGCTGCTAAAGTTAATACAAAAGGTGAGACATGAACATGACAATCAAGCTCACGGTCTCAGGTTACATTAGGTATGTCGGCCTTCAGATTTGAAGACATGAAACCGGAGTACAGCAGGCACAACGGTACAACATAATTTACAGAAAAAGTCTAATCGATCTCAGAGCTTCACAAAATCCAGGAAAGCAACTCATATTACTTTCGTATGGACCAACAAAGTGTGGCATAAGTCCATCAAGTACACATCTAATTAGAGTTTTGCTATTTACTAATTGTAGTGTTGTATCATCGTGTGTCATTTTGTTACATGGAGCCTCACGGTGACCAAATTCCCCTAGTTATTGATCGACATTAAGATAAATAAATAATACTAATGATGTAATAATGCATTGCGATGCAAAAAACAGGATGTCCTCTAGTTGGATTTTGTAGTCTTGATTATACTGCCATCGGATGCAATTGCATTTTTTAACAACAGAGGGTGCAGTCCTACTCACAGACGTCTCAGTGAGAATCCCTTCAACTTTCTTTTAACTGTAGCAGACTAATTACTTTTTGTGATTTTTTTTTAACCTCTAACTAACAATTTTTTCTAATTGCAGGGAACTTTATTCTTTTTACTGTAAGATAATATTCATCATACCTCTTTGAAATGGTCACCTTTTTGTCCTACAGCCTGAAATTCAATTAAAATGAAGAAGAAAAAAGGAGACAGGTCTGAGCATTAATTTAAAAAAGCTAAAATAACAGGGTTGGAAAAGAGATCAGCCCCCTGATGTAATATTTTGTAAATCCATTTGCCTTAATTACAGGCATCAGTCTGTTTGAATATGGCTCTACTGGCTTTGCCCTTCTAGACTGGTAAATATTTGACAATGATTTCTCTCAGATTAGTTTGTGTTCATCCATCCAGAGTTTTGTATTATTCAGGTCAGGGCGTTAATTTGACTCTTCAAGGACTTTGACTGTCACCTGGATGTTTACCTGACCTTGCTTCACAGTAAATATGGTGTATATGGGGCATTGCGCTTAGTTTTTTGACACCACAAAATACGGGTTTGCTTTGTGTAAAGCTTGTGAGATGTCTTTCTAATGTCCAGACTGTTAAAGCCTGTAGGTTAATATAAAGTAACTTAATAATACAAGACTAAACTATATTCATAGTAATGGGATAATTAAAACCTATGGGAATGCATGTGGTCTTTTTCTGATTGTACCCTCCCTCAACTTTATCCCACAGTCTTTGTGAAAACACCTTTCTAATCATGGAAAATTCTTTGCATGACCATGGACTGCTAGTACTCCTTACATTAAAGACAAGCCTATTTTATTCTCAAGTAAGCAAAATCACAATTAGGCTGGTGTGTGATATGGAAGGTGATTGATTAGCCACATTAAAGTAACCCTAAATCTTTACCAACAAGTCGAGGATTATAGGATATAAATACATATTGGAAAGTTGGATAACATTTTAAGGGTGTGATGTTAGGTAAGGTTTTGGAGGGGATATGAAGATTGTCTATAAGCAGTGCATCTGCTGATAAAGTAATATTAAGAAGTTTAAATGAGGTCTGATGAATCTTTCTTAGTACTGATGTGAACAGAAAAAAATGTTGGACTAGAGATTGTTCTAATTTGGTAGAAACCTTTTTTGTGATGCCTTTCCACTACTTATTTGTACCAAACTTTAAATGGTGTATATGACTGTCCTATTGTACTGTATGTAGTACTCATTTGATTAGATTATTTTATAATTTTTCTATTACTAATTTAAATTTTATTACTAATTTATTTATTTTGAACTAATTTTGCTATGATTTAATATACATTGAGTGTTTATTTAATTAACATCTAGGCCGCCCATGGAGGATGGGTCCCCTGTTGAGTCTTGGTCTTCCCGAGGTTTCTTCCTACCATTTTAGGGAGTTTTTCCTTGCCACTGTCACCCTAGGCTTGCCCAACTTCGAATTAGCCTTTTAAGATAATGTATTACTGTAAAGCTGCTTTGTAAATATATAAATAAAATAAAATAAAATTGAATTGAATAATTTGTTTATCCTATAACTATATAAAAACTTGTTTGCTTATTGAGTCTCTGGCTGATCTTCCTAATGCTGTCTATCAATGCATTTTAGCTTCTGTCAAACAAAAGTATGAGGTCCTTCATATTATGGTCTTGAGTGTTACAGCTTTCTTCAAGACAGGGCTGTAACAGAATTTTTTTTTTTTTAGAATTGAGGTGAATTTCTATAAAGTAATAATGCTATGGCATTAGGGATGCTTTGTAGATGGTAGCGTTCCAGTGTTTTCAGCTGTATCTCTTAAGCCTTTATGTATAATTTGCATGTAGTTTTCTTGTCCAAATAAATTATTATTTACATTATAAAAATATAATAAGACTCTGCAGCCTTGGTAATGTCCATTTAATGGCCTTCTGGGCTATGCCCTGATTCAAAGATCGTAATGCAGGCATAAATGTATTCTTAAATGATAATAATTCACGCACAAATTACTTCACTTCTGATTTCTCATTAATCAACCCATTGACTTTTTCATTTATTATCTTATGTGCTTATCCTAGAGAGGACTGTGTGTAGTCGGAGGCACAGGGAACAAACCTAGAGATGAAACCAATCCATGATAGGATGCACACATTTAGACAGTAGGGGAAACACCAATCAATCACCAATACGTATGTCTTTTGAATGTGGAAGGAATCCAAATGGCCTAAGGAAAACCTACGCAAACACAGGGAGACCATGCAGACTCCCCACAGGCTTGAACCAGGGTTCTTGGGGATGTGAGGTGATGGAGCTAACCACTACACCACTGTGCTGCCCAGGTTTCTCCTGGACTGTACAGTAAATGAATGTAATTAAGCACAATTACAGTTGAATATCTATTGTTACTGATCTCGAGCTCTATGTTCAAATGGACTACATATTGGAAAATCAGAATTACTCATAAATTTGACATGGTGTTGAGTTGCTGGACTCGTGTTACTTGCCTCATAACTCATCAAGCTGCATTCGATATCTGCTTTTCTATTACAGTAGAAGTCTCCACAACACCAGCTACTTCCACAGTAGATTAGGTTTTTGTTTATAAGTATACCCCCTGGCACTGGGAATGCCCCATTGGGGGGAATGAACGTCTCTACAAAACCGTATTATATTAGGTGTTTGGGAGCATGTGTTCACTTGTCCAGCATAGATTTTCATTATTATGGCCATGGATATTCTTTTGAAAGAAGAAAGAGTAACAACAGATGACACACCCTGTTATTAAATCAAACAAGACCTTGTGGCTCTGAAATTGGCCTTCAACACTTCCAGCATCCTTCTGCTGACAGAGTGTCAATTACAGCAGAGCTGTCATGTGGAACTATTGGATAGTAAATTGGTCAAAGTAGAACGTAGTACACCCAGGCAACTGACATCCTATAAATGACGCACCTTGGATGGAGAAGCATTTTCCAGAAAATAAGTTTGCTGTGATTACCTCTGGGGATGACAGTCAAATGGTGCATTTCATCAAGATAAGTATTGGCAGAAGATGATCAAATGGAGCCACTTGCTCGCCTGCTTTCCATCTACGCCCATTTTATGACATTACCCCATTTTTAGGTGTACTGCTCCAGCTTCCTATAAGTGCTGCAGCAGATTTATACCAACTAAATCAAAGTCAAGCATATTTATACAGAACTTTCCACATAAAACAGAGACTTGTCCTAACTGAGCAAGTCGGGGGCAACAATGGCAAAGAAAAACCCCATACATTTTATTACATTTTATAAAATCAAACCTTGCAGAACCAGGACTCAAAAAGCGAATGGAATGAAGTTACCTAATTAATAAGGTTTTAGCAGTAGTTTTAATAGATGGAAGATGCATATAAAAAGCAAACATAATACATAAAATATTATATAGACTATAATAAAGATATTACAACTTTATGAAGAGTACAGGCTTGTGTGAGAATGCAGAAGTGAATCCACTTATTTTGACACATTTTGAGTCCCAACTGGCTCACAAAAGGCATGTTTTGGGTTCTCTTGGGTTCTCTTGGGTTCCTTTTGTATTGTATTTTTCCCTTTTTGTTTTGGCTGCATTTTCTCTTTATAAGAGCAATTTAGCTAAAAAATAAAAATATCTTTTAGAGTAAGTTTAAATACTTTTTCCAGTGGGTGTGTTATGTTCATTTTATTTAACATCTGCAAAATATATTTTGACCCTTTATGGTCATAAAGCATTGAATAAAACAAATATTAGAGGATGAGTGTATGCACTTTATTTCGGTAAACGGCATATAATGGGGATCGGTATCAGCCTTAATTAGTTCAGTAACTAGTGGGTTAGAAAGTCTCCTAGATGAACATCTAGTGTGACATCCAGACAGCTTGCAGTCTTAAGGAATCACGGTAATGATTTTCAAGACAACGATTTCAGCTGACAATCATGACGTTTGATTTTAGAGGAGAAACAGAAAAGTAAAAAAAAAAAAAAAAACAGACAAGAGTATCAAGGATGGTAAAAACGTTGATTTTGCAAGCAGTGCGGTTCTAATCTAGTCTACAAGCATCTCATTTTATTTCCATTATCTATGCAGAAATGTCTTTCTGTTCCAATTGCACAGCTTCCCGTGGAGACACAAAGCACTTGCCCTTTCACAATTGCCAGGTTTTTGTTCGACCTTACGCTGTAATTGCCGAATCGTATGAGGAAATGGTTCAAAGACAGTAGAGTTACACCAACAGATGTGGATGGTTTTTCAACATCTGCATCCTGAAACAACTTCTTAACTTGATAAAAAGCACTGAATTACAGATTAAATATAGAAAACGGAGTGTATTTTGGTTTGACTATGTATATGTAGGTTAAATCCATGACACTAAAGAGGATGGTATGATGGACCTGATACTTTTGTCAGATTAAAATGCCTTGATAGACTGATAGGAAGATCAAAGAAAAAATAGAGACTTAACAAGTGAATGTGAACCAGTTAATATAGTTATAGGATCGAGACAATAAGCAGGTAGTGGGCGGTTGAGCTAAATAAATGGGTACTATTGACAATAGGACAGGCACATAGACACTTCAAGGGTGTCAAGGTACTAGACTAGCTTGATGGATTGGCTTTGCAATTCTGTGCACTTGAGCAAGGCTCAAAAACCTCACTTGTTAAGATGTTATCCTGTTTCCAGTTCATCTTGAACGTGCTGGATAAGGTTGCTGTCAGGGATCTGGAGCTGTTCTTTATGAAACTTGTTTTCTAGACAAAGCTTCCTAAATGGGGGGCAGCATTGTAGTTTACTGCGTAGCAAGAAGGTCCCGAGTTCAATCCCAGGGTCTCTGTGGAGTCTGCATGTCCTCCCCGTGTTTGCGTGGGTTTACTCTGGGTACTCCAGTTTCCTCCCACAGTCCAAGGACACGCGTGGTTGATTACTCCAAATTGGCATTGACTTTGTGTGTGTGTGTGTATGTGACTCTGGTGTTGAGATGATCTCGTGTATAGATGAAGCCTTGTGTGTGTGTGTGTGTGTGTGTGTGTGTGTGTGTGTGTGTGTGTGTGTCAGTCACTTACATGGCCACTGATGCCGATAGCAACATTAAAGAAGCCAAATAAACAACTTCCCAAGCCACTGGATGGAGAAAGTTAGATGAGGAAACGGTAAGGAACTGTGTGACCCATCTTAATCCTTAAGTGCAGTCACCAAGCTGGCATTCTTGTGGCAAACTACCATTAGAAGAAGCATGGTACATCTCTCCAGATTTAGAGTGCTCCATAGTCCTTGATGTGCTGTCCAGTACTTGTAATGATGCTTGCATTAGACTTGTTTTATACTGCTTGCCTGGTAAAAACAAGCAGCGTGGAACACAATGTATATTCATACATAAGCGGCAGTCTGTTAATGACATCATTCCCATGGCAACAGCAAAATACTGGGCCTTGTCAAGTACAATTGGTATTCCATATGTTGTGCTGCTCAAATTGTGTGATCAATTGAAATGGCCCTTATTTGTTTTTGTCACCTTACGGTTTATGTTATACCGCCCATACTATTTTGTTTACTCTCTCTATAAATGTATTATTTTACATTTTTAGCCTGTGAATCTAAATGACAATTGCTAATTAACTGCTCTTGTTTTAGCCCATTACATCCTATTATTTGGATGTGTTTGGGTTTCAATGTTCATGAGTCCTGAACCCAGGATGTAATTGCACTCCAGGGACTAATTAAGTTGCATTATATTCACTTGTCTTGTACATTGGAAACCATGACAACTATTTAACTTCAGTCACAATTAGAACAAAGTGTTGACATTGTTCTGTATGGCAACAGCTCACACACAGAGACACACACACACACACACACACTCTATATATATATATATATATATATATATATAGGTATATAGCAGCACTCACATATCTGTACTTGTGTCTGTGTTGTAAGTAATGACCGCACAGTAATGTCACACTGTTTGTCTTTGCTCTGTCTGATGAAAATTCTGCATTTCATTTTTAAATATTTGTCTATTTGCCATTTGAATAAACTGTTCAAATTATGTTCAAATTCATAATAACTAGATATTTGTGAGATTAAAAGGTGTGTCCTGATATGAACAGTGAGTGGTATAATTGAACTGGAATCTCTGCCAAATTGGGGGGGGGGGGGTTGTTTTGTCTGTTTTGGATATTAATGCCCCCTCCTAAAATTTACTCCTTCATTACTAGCCATTACTGTGTTCATGTGGATTTGCACCAACATCCTAATTCATAAAAGCAAAGGCTTCACGACATGGTGGAGGTTCTACAAAGGATTTGAGGTCCCTCACATGGCCAGTTCAGCAGAACAAAGATGAAGAAATAATCAGAATCAGAAATTGTCATGCCTGAAGATGCAATCTGGAAAAGATGGGTTTAGAAGCTCCTCAAAGCCAGACGTAGGTTCTGGAGCCCACACACACAGCTGGATCAGTGAAACTGAGAGAACCGGGAAATCACATGCAGCTCTGGGAAAAAAGGCAACTTCAAAGTGATCTGTTTATCTTTTTTTTTTTACTATTTTTAGGTACTGTATGTTTTTAAGTGAAATCATTTTTGTTTGACCCTATGAATAACTGACAATGATTTTATCATTGACATACCTATAAGCTCACACATTAACCATTATTCCATTAAGATCATATAAATCTTTTACTGCCAAATTGCAGAAATATCATCAGCAGGATTAACATGGATGTTTCTGATAAGCAGCCTGCTAGATCAACACCACATGTCTCCTAATGCACTAAAGGACAGGGAACAACCTCCAGCCGATTTGTGGCTCTGAAATGTGTCATAAGCTCTCAGCACCTTGGTACCATGACAGAGTGTGAATGAAACAAGAACTGTCACATAGAGATGTTATAAATTGATCAGAGACCCTCAGATGGGTAGTGAGATGGCTTCAGGGTTCGAACATTTGCTCCATTAAAAAGGTCTAAGAAACAAGAATATCTCATTTTTTTCATCCGGTTTATTATGTAGAGGAAACTCAGGTTTGAGCAAGCAAGCACAAATATTTTCATGTCTTTGTAAAAGTGAAAAGGATAAAATGAGTAACGTAATGTGTATAGATATGTATATGTGACATGTATCAAAAGATGTCAATGTAAATGTAAGATGGCAAAGCTTGTACTGCATTGCATTTAACTATGAAGCCTCATTCTCCCACGCAGTCCCTGATGAAGTTCTAATTTATATATCTTTTAGTTTAATGTAGTTTCAGAATGTTTTTCTCATAAATCACACTTAAAACGTCTCTTCTGTTCTTCATTTAGAACTCGGCACTTATTATAAACTGTGGTATGGGCGATTTAAGTACTAGAAAATTATAAACGTGTTTTTTCTCCGTTAGCCACCAATTACAGTATCTACATGTTCCTGTACTCAACTGTACCTGTTCAGTACCAAAATGTGTCTTAATTGCCACCTCTCCACCTGCTACTCTTATTGACAAAAAAGGCACTTACCAAATTGTTGGAATCCAATAGCACTTGGTGAGTGATTTAAGATCTTCATAAGATGAAATACGATTGGACATGGTGTACAGGTTCTGTACATTATCCGGCAGCACATTGGCTCAGCTGGTCCTGGAGATCCTGCACTCTCAGAGGTTGCAGAAGCTTAGGCATAGGTTTCACATTCATCCATCTACCCAGTCATCCACCCAACCACACACTCCCTATTTTTTCTTCAATTTATCGATTTAATTATTCTCCATCATTTATTTGTTCGCACTGTCACCCTCACCAAAAAGGAACAAAAAATAAAAGTAGACTTTGATGCTTATTTCTTTGAAAGACCACACTGTAAAGGATAAACATGCCCCATGGGGCATGGGGAAATATATAATATATATGATTTTTATAATCACAATAGGTTAGATGAGTCAACGACTGGTAGCGATATATATTCCATAAGAGCCAAAGTTTTGCTTATAGGGCTACAAAATAGAGTAGATTGACGATCTGAGATTCACAAAGGACAGTCAGGACGTGTCGTTCAAGTACTGAGTGAAAAAAGGAGAAAGCTGCATCAATACTGTGACACACAAGTCACTGTGGGCTCTTATGGGTTAAAGTATTTTTCTTTTGCTGTCTCAAAGCAGAGCTGATCCAAATGAAGTGTGGTGCCCACTGCTATTTGCTTGACCTTTTTCATTTGGATTTTTTAACCAATCAAAATTACAAACACACAAGGACTCATGTTATTGTCAGCTATATAAGTAGCCCCACCATTAAGCCAAATTGGTTTTCTGTTTAATACAGTATAGAACTCTTTATAAAGCGTGTAAATGCTATTATTCACAGCTATATATGGTGCAGTCTATAGGGAATAGAAATACACTTTAGATTCAGCCCTTTTTCTACTTTATGATTTGGTTATCATAGTGTCAAAGATCCCAGTACTTAGCTGGAGGAGTCAAAGATCCTAGAATTAGTACAATATGTTCACAAATGCATTAGTTCCAGTACCAAAGTTTACAGGTTTAAAACCAAGACTACGAAGTTCCTAGTACCAGTACCACAGTGGGTCATTTTCCTTGTTCCTGGGTGAAAATGGAAGGGACATGCAGCATGAATCATACAGTATGTTGTGAATTTGCATATTTGCTCTGATGCAGTATCTGAATGTAAATAATCTTTAGATGCCTGAGGAGAAGTGCTATAGCATCCCGATCAAATCCAATCCAAAAATAAACACTATTTAATTAAACAGTGTGGTTGAGATGCTTGGGTTTAACAATACGTTCTCTATCAAAGGGAATAAGGACCGTGAAGGCCTTTTATGACCTTTGTAATGTTTAATATGAATTAAAATCAAATGCAACACATAAGATGTTATACGAGTCAACTTATTTCGCACTCAGAAAGTAAGAAAGTAAGAAAAATCATTCTGTTTTCTACACATTTGTGAGTCTTTCCTTAGTCGATAGGCCTGTCTCAAAACCTGGTGAGCTGCCTAAATAGACAGCATTACGGGTCATACTGTGTGCCTTCCCAATAATCAGGCTGATAGAGATCTAAGATATTAAAAATGCTGCCTACTGTGATGCCTAACTTCCAAATTTGAACATTTCCTTGGCTATCCTATTATGCAACACGCCAAATTGTTTTTCACCTGAACAACGAAAATCTATTTTTATTTCCAGCACTGTGCTGAGTCCGCACTTTACTTTTCCTCTCCACTTGATTTTCATATAAGAGTACTTTCATAAATTGCACCAGCATTAGGAACGCTGTGTGATGCTACAGTAATGTAAACCTCGCTGAATTCCCATAAACAACTTAAAAGCATGATGTGTTCTATATCTGTAACATTCAAAATCACACTTAAAACCGCTCTTCTGTTCTTCATTTAGAACTCGGCACTTATTATAAACTGTGGTATGGGCGATTTAAGTACTAGAAAATTATAAACGTGTTTTTTCTCCGTTAGCCACCAATTACAGTATCTACATGTTCCTGTACTCAACTGTACCTGTTCAGTACCAAAATGTGTCTTAATTGCCACCTCTCCACCTGCTACTCTTATTGACAAAAAAGGCACTTACCAAATTGTTGGAATCCAATAGCACTTGGTGAGTGATTTAAGATCTTCATAAGATGAAATACGATTGGACATGGTGTACAGGTTCTGTACATTATCCGGCAGCACATTGGCTCAGAATTCAAATGTTCTTATAAAAACACTATATTTTTGTGGGACCCATTGACATAGACCTAACTCTAATCTCAACATCAGAAAAAGCAATTATTTTGACTGTTAAGAATTGCAGTAACAAAAGAAATTGATAACGCAGTTAACTCGGTGTCAAAGTTGTCAGATCTTTCTATACTTGTGGGGGCATTTGGGACCCACAATGTAATAGAAACATGGGCATACTGTGAAGGTTCCTACCTTTTTCCCTTGCAGTGCTTCCCCGTTACAGAGCAATCGGTTTATAACCAGTGTCTTGTTAACGACCTGATGACGAACACCTCTACTTAAGTGCAGCACAGCGGCACGCCTTTTCACCTTTTTTAGTTTTCATATGTTAAAAAGCTTTTGCTCATTTTTTCCCCCTTTTCAGTTTGGTTATATTTTATTTCCCCATTATTATTATTATACGCTGTGGGATTCCTCGGTCACGCATACTTGGGTCCTACCACATACCATACCATACCATACCACATACAGTCAGATTTCTGTAAAACTTGTCATGCAGTTATGTTTCAGGCAGATATGTCAATGATTACAATTTGTTGGCACAGGACCCATTATATGTCCTGCCTGTGAAATCCAGACACTGTTGCATTTGTTTTGTCATAATCAAGAAAACTGGACAGCTACGTCTGGACATAATGCCTTTAGAATCCAGATTCTGTTTGGGAACCGATGGCGGTATAGCCTCATGGTGAGCGCTTCAATCCTGCCTTTGTTGTAGTGTAGAGCCCCAACTGCTAGTGTGAATATGGGGAGCCATTGGATACTATAGCTGGCCACCCCTGGTAATGATATGAAAGGCGCTAACATCAGCGATATGTGAAAATCAAAGTCAAATTTATTTATATAGCTTTACAATATTATATTACCTTAAAAAGCCAATCCCAAGCTGAGTAAGCCTAGGGCAACAGTGGAAAGGAAAAACTTCCTGAATATAGAAGGACTCAAAAAAGGGTGGCCTAGGTGTTCATTGAAATAATTAAGTTGTAGTAATAGTAAAATTAAGTGAATAAATATAATTCAAATCAATAATAAAATGTTAATTGGTAATAAAATTCGAAATAAATAATGACATAGATTTAAAATAATGAGTTTTCAAGTTCTCGGAGGCACATCGTCTCGTAATAACTAAATGATGGAGGGAGCACAGAGCCTATTATCAATCACTGATGTCCTGTGCAGCATGAAATTCCGGCAGTACTACCTGTAGCAGCCAAGAGGCACGAGCCAACTGGAGCTATGCGTCCCAGTCTAAATCTGACCAAATGCCTGCATAAGGTTTTTAGCCTAGACTTTAGCTTCAGCAAACTGAGTGTGGAGAATGAACAGACGCAGCTACAACATCAGCGGTCAATATGGAACCTGCATGCCTCCATGCCCAAATGTATCATATCTTGTATCCATGCTAGAGGTGGCCCAACAGGGTAACTAAAGCCTCCCTTAAACTTGTCCTTTCCCTCTAATAATGTAATCCCCTTTATATATCATCATCACATTCATACATTTAAAGTTTGATTCGATTCCAACAACTTCTTGGTGAGTTATTTTTGGTCATTAAGTATATATAATGGAAAAACAGACCACAAAATGGAAAGGAGTAATTCTGGAAAACACAGTGCAGCTGACCCAATCCGGGTCAGTATCAATGAAGTCATTTATGATATTATTTAATTACATTTTGAGTAGTATTTCCTATAGGAAAATCAATTGGAGAGGAAAAGTAAAAAAGATGCACAGTGTAAGTGCACACACAGCACATCACTGGAAATAATAATTGATTTGACTTGTGCAGGAGATTCAGGCAAACAAGTAGAGCTCACCTCCTAAATAGGCTCTACCCCACATAATCACAGTTTTTTCTAGCACTGTTTAAAGTATCACCTCTTTACTCACTGGAAAAAAAGGTTCCTGTAAGGACTGATGTTGTTGTAGCCTGAAATCTTCACATTATCTGTCGTTAAAAAACTGCAGGTTTTTTTCAGAATGTCAGTGATGTGCATTTCCTACAAGAAATCCTTTTCAATAGAGGACAATCAACACGAGTTGGCTAAAGGTCAGTGTGCTCAGCCCGTGGTCATGATGGGCTCGTGGACCTTCTGGCATTTCAATATTAGAAGGTGAGGGGGATTCAGGTTAGGATGAAGGCACAAAATGTTCAGCGAAGCAATTTTTGGACGTTATTACACATTAAGTGGAAGTAAAAGGTGCTGCTGATCGAGTGGTTAATACCGACCACATGCTGGCAAGAAAGGACAGAAACTGTCAGTGATCCCTGGACTTCATACACAATCTATCTCAATAGCTTGAAAAGAAAGGAAGAGAAGAAAAGAAGGAAAGAAAAAAAAAAAGAAGCTTGAGTTATTATTTACAATACATTTATGTTCACAAACACCCTTATCCACAGAAAATAACTATTCAGTGGGGCAGTTATAGAAAAGGGGAATCTCAAGGGCCCAACATTAATAGCTTGGGAGAGTTGGAATTTGATGAGTCTTGTTGATGAGATTTGTTACAATAATATATTAATGCTAATCATGTTAACGTTAATAATTGCTCTCCAGTGGTGGAACTACAACATGTTAGAATGTAGGCATCACATATAAGCCTAAAAAGGGGTATCTGCTCCAAGGGCAGATGCATTTTTGATGCCAGTAAGCCTTGTGATGGACTGGCATCCTGTCCAGGGCATGCTTACGCTAGCATTCTGTGTTATCTGGGTAACGTATTACAGCGGCCCTGATCAGGACAAGCAGGGAAAAGGTGAAGTAATTAATAA
>JAUZST010092024.1:0-19364 GCA_034779995.1 Parotocinclus haroldoi
TTTCCTTCAAGAAAGACATATAATGTCAATGGCATGTCCTGTAAATAGTAAAGATCTCAATCCAGTTGAAAACCTCTTGTGGAAAATGAAGAAAATGTTCAGTGACAAGACAATGACAAGACTGCAACCATTGCAACCTGCAAAGCTGCAATAACAGACAGTTAGAGACAGGAGAATACTGTTTGTCATTAGATAATGCCTCAGAGAATTCAAGCTGTTATAAAAGCCAGAGGTGGTGCAACAACCTACTAATGGTGCAGTGTTTTCTTCATGATTCCATATTTTTTGATCTAAAAACACAATTGTGACTGACTACCGCAATTATATGTATTTCTTTTTTATTGTTTTCTTAATTTCCAATTTAAAAAAGTTTTGTGGCATGCCTCTATCATTAACGTTTTTTCTGCAAAATTAAACAATTGAAAGAACTTCCTCCAAGAGTGGTGATTCCACAACATCATCTTTCTCTGTCAAGCATTTACATAACAAAAGCTGGGTGATGGTTTGGCAAGTAGTAGGGGGCATGTCCTCAGAACCGAGAAATTTTCATTCTACTCAGTCTAGTGTTAAATTGAACTATGTAACGGAAACACCCTTTTGCTTTGACTCCTGCTATGTCACTATCTAGGAAACACGTAAGTCGAAATACTTTGCATGTACATTTACATTTACAACGTTAATCAGATTTCCCTTATTAATGAGTGACTTTCAGTTCAGTAATCTGTGGTAGCCTAGCGGTTAAGGTACTGGGTTCAAATCCCACCTCTGCCAAGCTGCCACAGTTGGGTCCTTGAGCAAGACCCTTAACCCACCATAGCTTGAATTGTAAGACTGTATCAGTTTTAAGTTGCTCTGGATAAGGGCGTCTGCTAAATGCCATAAAAGTAAATGTAAATGTAATCAACAACCTTAACCACTTTGCTAAACCAATGAGTTAACTTTATAACATGCTCACTTTAGTACTGATCATAATAGCTACATACCCCTTTAATCACAGATTGAATCAATAAAAGAATGCTTAACCCTCATTGTCAATATATGAAATCTTGAGACCTCATATTTGTTTACACTATGAAGGTCTGGATGTACTCCAGTGAGAGCATATAGATCATAAGAATAGCTGATAATGTGTGTTTCTAGTCTCATGATACATTCATGTAGTCTAATAATCATGACACATCAGAGAAGGATCTTGTTTTTACGAGTCCCCTGGTAGGTGAAAAATAATAAGCTCTCGATTTAACATTAGGGTCAGAACGCACCAAAACAAACACACTTACACACATTCACGTGTACACACGTATTTGCAAGTAGGCTGCCTGGAAAGATTACTGTACAGGAGGGAATTAGTGATCATTGAATATCAAAGAAAATATGGCATCAGAAACGCTGATTTTAATGAGGTGAGGGGCACAGGAGAGACAGAGGGGAAAAAAGATGAGTCAAAGAGTGAAAAGGGATGAAGTAAGCTGGGTCAAAACCTCATAAGCTCATCTATTGGCATTGGAGTCCTTTGTGTAGTTGTGGGGTTGAGGGTATTGTCCTCCACACACACATACAGAAGCACACACAGCACTTGGCGATGCCCTCTATGCCATCTGTAGCCTGTGCCCTGTGCCACCACCCCTCCCCCAACCAAACTGCTTTGCACTGATGGGCTTAACCATCTGTATGCCAGGCGGGAGTGCAGGAAACGGGCACTGTGAAACACTCACTCACATATACTAACACACAATGAATGCATGGCCCTGTGACATGTAGTGTACCCGCGACAAAAGCTCAACAGACTGTCACAAGGAAAAAAAAGCCTTTGAAAACAATAGTGGCCAATAACACATGTAGAGCACAAGGTTTTACATTAAACTGAACAGCTGTATTCTGGTAAAGATGATAAATTATTACAAAATAAACTTTATCTGTATCTTTTATATAATGTACTTAGTATGGAAAATATTTGTAATATGTTTTTTTCATTCCATTTCATACCCACTTAATCCAATTCAGGGTCACATAAAGTCGGGGGTTCTTTACTGACAGAGAACAAGGCCAAGATCAAACAAACCATTGCAGGACACACACACTCACTCACTCACTCATTAATGTTTAGACCATTGGAATTTGGAAGGAGTACCTGGTGCCAAACGTCAAACCTATTATAATGACTATTGTAGAAATCAGAAATTGATTTCAAAATATATAAACATGCCATCATCAATGCATCTCATATGTGCTGTATTCTCACTTATATCCTCTTTTATGTTCTTTGCTTAAATAATGGAAACAAATCTATATATTCTATATGGATCTATGTGTGTTTGTGTGTGTGGGGGGGTGAGTATGTAAGTGTGTGTTTTAGGCCTTCCCTCAGGATAAAGTGCTGGATGGCAGCGTTTAAAGGTATTTGGCATGCTGGAGGTGTAGAGTATAATCTTGGATGTTTGGCAGGTGAATGTGTGTATGTGTGTGTTGGGAGGACATAATCTTGAATGTTTGGCAGCTAGTAGATGGCAAAGCGGCTGGCATATTATGCACTCATGCATGAGCATGTATACGCTCTAGCACACTTGCCAGACTTGTAAGGTGGCCATGCCAGGTATGTGGCAAGATAGTAGGGGCACACTTGGCATTTGAACTGTCTTAGCCATGATAAAATGGGTACTCAACTGGCAAGAATAAGTTGGGGACAACCTGAGGGTTTGGGGTGCTTGGCAGTGCTCATGGTATAGGCAGGGAGTAAGGGGGTAGTGAGCACTGCCCAGGGGGCCCAGTGGCTCATCCAGAAAGGGAGCTGGGGGTTCAGGTGGCTCTGTAACAGCAGGCATGGGGAGGATGATGTGCCCCCAGGTGGAGAGGATTAAGAGACAGATCTGTGTTCTTGGCTCTGGTTTCAAAACTGAGCCTCTGCTGCAGTTCTTCTTTCTCTCATTCTCTCTCTTTGAAGCCTCTGTTTGTCCCCAAACTAATGTATGCCTACCATGTCCTGCCAATACACCTACATTGAACTTTAGTGCATTTTTGTACTGCAGGTAACTAAACTAGGTGTCTAAACAGTCACAGTTGATTTTAAAATATTTCTAAAATACTGTATATATTATTTCTATAAATTATATTTAGTTAATAAAAGATTAAATGAGCTTAACGTAAAAACAAGTCTTAGATTCATTTTTATTCCGTTGGGATCTGGGCCTTGTTGCAGTTGCATCCATTTACATATTTGACTGACTGTTGTGCATAAGTCCTTGAGTCAGGAAATGTAATCTAATTTTATAGATCAATGCTGTCATTGGAATGCAACCACAAAAGAATAATAAAGTGCTTTAGACTGGGCCTATAAATAAATGTTGGTATTGCTTTAGCTAAAGTAGCACTGAAAAGAAGTAGACATATAAATAACTTTAATTTCAACATTCATTTTCAATTGTTTTGAGAGAATGAACTGGAACAACAATCACAACTATAATGTTAGCCAATGGTGTGAAGGCAAAATACGTTTAAATTAATTCTGAAGGACATGTGATGTAATTATTTTAGTAGATAGTAGTGACAGACAGTCCTTCATATTCAAAATGTTTACAATTGTGTTGTAAATCTCTGTTTAGTATTGTAACATTAACTTTGAACGTTATATCGTAACAAACAGTGAAAACACAGGAATGGAAGGTAGAAAACTAGATTACTATTATTATTGCCTTATTGTGTTATATATATGTTTGATTTAATTTTCACACCTTTCACACAACCAATGCAGTCATGGGGTGAAAATACGCACAAAATGCGAGCTGGGAATCAAACTCGGGATCTCTGTAGCTGTGACTACACAAACGCTATTACCTGTGGTACTGCACATATTTTACAGACGTGTTGAATACAGATTTATACAGCTTTGTTTAAATGTTATTCTTTTATTTTCTTCACTAGAAGGTTACAAGTTCAAATCCCAGACTGGGGACTGTTAGGCCCTTAAGCAAGTCTCTTAAACCTCAACTACTGTATGGTTGTATTGGATTTTGTCTCACTTGTAAGTCGCTTAGGATAACAGCACCTGCCAAGTTAATAATTGTAAATAAATAAATCCATCATCTGCAATGTGCAGACTGGGAAGAGATGTGCAAAGGCTGAGGATTTGGTTTGGCTGCAGGCTGGAGATCTGAGAATCCCAAACTCCCATGCTCCTACAGACAATTTCCCGATGATGCGCAAAGCTGCTGTGGAAAATCATTTCAACACCTACTTCTTTCCCCCCACTCAGTACCCCGTTTATGCATCGATCTTTCCTCTTTGGATGCAATGCCACAAAAGTGCAAATGTTATGCATAAACATGTGCTCTTAAACATGTTCACAATAGACCTGCCAAGTCTGTTCTGACAATTCAAGTGAAAATCCTGGAGGGTAGGTGGCATAAAATGCCAGGAGAACACACCTGGCAAAGTCTTCCAAATAGGCAGTTTTTAAGCTTTTTAAGCTGGACGTGTTATTTGTGCATATGCATTTGTGTGTAAGGAATTTTGGAAAGAGATTTTTGGCTTTGTGATAGGACCTTAGATAAATAAAGAATGGATTGAGTGGAGTGATAAAAGGATGGTTTTAGGGGTAGATTATCACCAATCATTACTGGGGTTATCACTACCCTAAGAGTGTAGTACGAATCAGGTCTTCTGCTCCCTCTGTGCTTCTCCAGCCTCCTGTCTTTCAATGTGACTCATACACATTGACATACCTGTCTCATACAATGTGACACCATGCAAAGTTAAAATGGTCTATTCTTTGGTTTACTAATCCAGCATAGTGCAGCACCAGTGTTCAATAGCAAGATAAAAAACCTAACATTTATTTCACATCTTAAAGCTCAGAGCTCAAAATCAGGACAGCTAAAACATTTCCTGCATTTGAAGCAAATAAATACATTGTTTGTTAATTCATACAACAAGTAAAACTTATTTAATATAGATATAATAAAAGTAATCTATTAGGCATGTAATAAATGTCAGAATTCCAGTAAAGACACTGAATATACACGTAATCAATCACTTTGTTTTTCACATAATAGAGACTAAACAGTATCATATAGAATTATACATAGTATTTGTCTAGCAACATAAGCTATATTATCAAGATAATGCAAACATTTTCTCTTAACAAACCTATCTTTAGCACAGACAGAGCAGTCTGGATCTTTTTTTGTGTGAATTCTCAAAGTCATGCTTGTGTTCTATGTGGCTTTACTCTGGTTTCCTGCCACAGTCAAAAGTTAGGTTAATTGGTGACAATAGAGTAAGAGTGTGTGAGTCTATGTGCCCTACAATAGACTGGTGCCCTGTTTAAGGCTGTTCCTGCCTTGCACCATGTGCCACCGGCTAGGCACTGGCTCTTTTGCAACCTTGTTCAGGATTAAATGGTCAAAACATGGATAAATGAATGAATAAAAACAACCACACCACACAGTCCAGCACTATATTGGCTACCTCCTTGTCCTAAATCCAGCTTCATATATGGTATAATATGGGTCAGTATTTTATGTCCAGTGGCTTTTGCCATAAAAGCTTTTAAATGGATAGACGGATAGCCACAGAATTATCCCATCATCCTTTAGTAACACTTCTACATGGTCTAGCTTTAGAGCAAATGAGGACCAGAACAGCGTTGTGCTTGTGCAGATATTTACTAGCAAAGTACCCTAATCAATTTTTGTGATTTTTTTCTGACATAGGATAGAAGAATTGTATAGGATAAATAGGATAGGATAAGTTAAGGATAAGATAAGTAATAGGATTCCACCACTGCAAAAAGTCAATTTGTGAAATTTCTTCCTAGAAATTCCAGTGTCAGCAGCCATGGTAACTCAGTCATGAATTGGCAGATTTAGAAAAGGTAAAGAGCAGGGTCATAGATTGCTGAGGTGTATACTGCATGGTCTGCTGACTCAGTGATTGCAGAGTTCCAAATCTCCTAATCTTCCAAATTTTCCAAATTAACATCACCACAAAAAGTGTGTGCCGGGAGCGTCATAGCATGGGTTTTTTCATTTTTCATAAGCAGCTAAATCTGAACCTTGCATCACCAAGCACAATCCTATGCATTGAATGGAATGGTGTAAAACATGCCACCACTAGACTCTGGAACAGTGGAATCATGTTCTATGGACAATTTGTGCTTCTATATCTGGCAGTCTGATGTATGAGTCTATATTTTGTGAATGCCAAGAAAACATTATTTGCCTGACTGCATTGTGACAACTGTTAAGTTTGGCAAAAGAGGAATAATGTTGAGTTGTTTACCAGCAGTTTCCCTTTTGCTCTTTAGTTCCAGTGAAGAAAAATCTTAGTGCTTCAGCTCACCAAGACATTTTAGACAATTGTACATTTTGGAGTGTCTCTTTTCAGGAAAGGCCATTTTCTGTTGCTGTGTCACTGTGCACACTACACAAAACAAGGACTACAAAGTAGTGAGTGGTCTGGTGAGTTTTGTGTTAAAGAACTTGGTTGGCCGCACTGATCCTTGACCTCAACCCTATCAAACACCTTTGGCATGAGCTAGAATGGAGATTGCAAGCCAGGGTTTTTTATCCAATGTCCGTGTCTGACCTCACAAATGCTGTCCTGAATGAATGGGCAAAAATCCCACAGATACATTTTAAACTCCTGTAGAACTCCTTCTCAGAAGAGTGGAAGCTGTTACAGCTTTAAAATGGGGACCAACACATGAATGCCTTTCGATTGAGAATGGGCTGTAATAAAAGCTCATAGTTGTAATTTGTAGGTGTCCCTAAACTTTTGACCACATAGTGTAGATTTGTAAAAACCTACAACAGAACTACTTTAATAGAACCACTTAAATTTGGATTATGTGATAGACACTCACCCCAATGTCATGTTTTATGCTGTCCTGTAACGCAATATCCACCAATATCCAATATCCATGCAATGACAATATCCACCATTCAGTATCTATTAGCTATGGGTATGCATGAAAATAACTGCAATAACATCTGTGAAATACTTACAGTACAACAACTGTGACTGGAACTGTGGTGATCTTAAAAGTATTGGCATTGCTACTAGGAATGCAGTTTGGATATAAATACTTATTATGCTTGTTGACGATATGTTATGATCCTCTAACTAATGGGAATTATGTAATGTCTTGTTTTGGATTTGGTATTCATGACTTAAGATTTGACTTGATTATAGACATTTCTTCAGTTTTAAATGTTTAGTTATATTACCCACATCCCTCAATATTGCTGATAATCACATGGCAAGATGAGTTTGACAGAAGAGTAGAAGGTCCAAGAAGAAACTTACCTCACAGTAAAAAGGTGCTGGGTTCAATCCCAGGTGGAGCAGTCTTTGTCTGCATATGTTTAATCCTCCAAGATGATGCAGAGACTGCATCCCTCTTTAAGGACCACCATTGTCCTACAGATAGGATAGAAAATCAGAAAAATACTATAAGTGAGATTAGTTACCATTTAGACCACAACCATGGGCAGCTTGTATATTTATTAACACCACCACTAAAGTAACTAGCACAAAAGGATCAATGGTTATTACACATTCTTGCTCATGCATAACTGCAGTCCGAGAGGTCAATATCTGGTGTGGTCTGTGGAATGTTTGTCCAGTCCTCTTTAATGACAGTCAGAAGTTACTGGATATTGTCAGAAACTGGAACACACCGTTGTATATGCCAATCCAGAGCATCCCAAACATGCTTAATGGATTAAATTCACCCATTGAATGAGTGAGTATTCTGACATGGCAAAAACTGGGATGTTTTCAGCTATCAGGAATTGTGTACAGCTCCTTGCAACATGGGGCCTGTGCATTATCATGTTGCAACATGATGTGACGTACTTAGATAAATGGAACAACCATGAAGAGAACACCTCTCCACAATTGCATCAGCTGTCTGCGTGGATGGTCAGACAATTGTTGGAGGTGAAAATGTTGCATGTGGAGTGTTGTGTTGGTGTGGTTACACATGGTCTGCAGTTGAAAGGATGGTGAAGTACTGCCAAATTCTCTGAATTGTCTTTGGAGATGGATTATGGTAGAGAAATTAACATTCAATCCACAGGGAACAGCTCTGGTGGACATTCCTGCAGGCAGCATGCCAATTGTACACTCCTTCAAAACTTGTAACATCTCTGGCATTGTGTTGTGTGATAAAAAATGCACATTTAATGTGCCCTTTTATTGTGGCCAGCCTTAGGTACACCTGTGCAATTATCATGCTGTTTAATCAGCATCTTGATATGCCACACCTGTGAGCTTTGTCGAAGTGAACTAGCAAGCTAGCAAGGTGCATAGGAAGGCAGACAAGCTGTTTATTCCAAAGCAACGGTTCCCATATCCAACCCAAGAGATATAGAGAAAGCGTCGTCTCTCAGAAATTCCAGGATCTTCAGGAGCACTAAAGAAATCTGTCCATGCCCATCCTTGATAATCTCATGGAGCAGATTCTTTTGCATTTTTAAAATCGGAAAGTTTACTTCTTAGAATTAGTCAGTCCAGGGAAGGTTGATGACATGATGGGAAGTGTTTCCAGATGACGCATTTCAGAGTGTCCTGAAAAGTTATGGCCAACACTTTGATTCAGGAAAATTGATTTCTGAAGTCCTGTATTCAAATCAGGACTCACAGAGTAACAGTAAAAAGTTGTTTTATTTCTTGGGTTTTCTAAAAGACATGAAGTTGGACAGTACAATGCCTCAGCTGTACAAACTGTTATCGTTAGAGGCAACAATTGGGGCTACATCTGCAGGCGTAAAAAGGATTTTCTTCTGTTTAAAAGGTCTTAAGTCTTACAACCCAATGAGCAAAGACCATCTAGAGGAGGACACTCGTCAAGTCCCCAGATTAGACACTTTATTTAAATTATTGTTTTAGTCAGAACTAAAATGAATTACATTAAGTATTTTGGAGCAGCACCGGGTGGAGAGCAGACACATGAAGAATGTTTTCAGCTTTAAATTTTGCTATATTGTTAGGAATTCTAGATGTTGATGACTGTTGTTTATTTGAAGAGTAAATCCCATTTCCTACTGCCTTGTAGTAATGGAACAAGTTACAGAGTGTGTTTACATGTGCAGGATAATTAGATATTGGCAAGAAATCTGATTCTGTCAATAATTTGATCACTGGGTCTAGATATAAACTTCAGTAATCTAATTTTTGAAAGAGGCAACATGACTACCTGTTGTCAAGCTCTATACTTTATAATAGTGACATTTAAACTTTTGGTAATTAAAATTATTCCTCCATCTATTTTACTAGCCTTGCTAGTACTAGTTTGTGACCATTTTGGGACCTCTATAATTGCCTCTAGAATTCTTAGTAACATATATTCAATCAGGTGCTGGAAAGCTTCCTCATATATTTTGTTCCATATTGGCATCCATGAGGCAAATCTCCTGTTCCACCACATGGGATATGAATTAATGCATACCATGTTGTTAGAATGAAGTTGGACAAAACATGTGTAAAACATAAATGAAAACTTTTGCAAATCCTTTCAACCTATATTCAATTGAATACACTACAAAGACAAGATATTTAATGTTTAAACAGATAAACTTTATTGTTTTTTGCAAATATTTACTCATTTTTAATTTGATGCCAGCAACACATTCCAAAAAAGTTAAGACAGGGCTATGTTTACCACTGTGTTACATCACATTTCCTTTTAACAACATTCAATAAGCATTTGGGAACTGAGGACAATAACTGTTGAAGCTTTGTAGATGGAATTCTTTCCCATTCTTGCTCGATGTACAACTTCAGTTGCTCAACAGTTGTCATATTTTACACCTCATAATGTGCCACATATTTTCAATGGGAGACAGGTCTAGACTGCAGGCAGGCCAGTCTTTTACAATGAAGCCACACTGTTGTAACACATGCAGAATGCAGATTGCAGATTCTCTTAATCTTATGATCATATTATGGACTGTAGATGATAAAATCCCTACATTCATTGCAATTGCACGTTGTGAAATGTTGTTCTTAAACTGTTGGACTTTTTGCTCATGCAGTTGTTCACAAAGTGGTGAACCTCGTACCATCTTTGTATGTGAACGACTGAGCCTTTCAGGGATGCTCAGGGATGCTCTGCTGGTTTTCAACCAAACCATATACCTAAGCTGCATGTGTATATTGCATTCTTTATTCAGTGGCCAAATGTGCCACTGGACATTCCTCAAATCTTTATTTATTTGCTGCAGAATAATCTAATTAGTTTCTTTGTTGTTAAAGGTATCCTATCAACATGTACATTGTATGTGCAGACTGCTGCCACATAACTTTTCAGAGCTGACTAAAAGATAAATTTTTAGACATTTCTGTGTTTTCACTTTTCTGAATATAACCAATATATGAAATGATCATGCATGCCTAAATTAAAGTCTGTCCCCTTAGCAATAGTGTACAAAGGTGAACAATAAAAAAGTAGATTTACTCAAATCTGAGTACTCAAAACTGCAGTAATAGTTTAAAGTATTTGTATGTGAGTATTTCTATTGTTTTATACTTACTTTTACAGCCAAATAAAATGTAATCAATATATACTTTGTCTCCACTACATGAATAGTCCATTGATACTTGTTACTTTTGAGAGGCAAGAAAAAAGTACAAATAGTTTAAAGTACAAAGAATATTATTGCATTTAATATGATGATGCCCCCCACCCCCCACTTCCTTTGCAAACAGGAACTGCCTGGATAGGCTCATAAAGCCCCCTCATTTTCCCCCTATATAGCATTTTAAAATAATTTTAAAAATTTATTACAATTACAATAAAAGTGAAATATAAATAAGGTTAAATTAGTGCTGCACCAAATACATGTTTTAATTAATTGGCTGTTGAGAAAACATACTAATTGTACAACAGATTGGCTAATCAAGGATTCTCCCACTAGCAACTCAAAAGCCATGACATTTGGAGACACCACCCACACAATTGGCAAGCATGATTAGCAAGCTACAGCACACAGCAAAACATCAGATTGCTTTCATGTAATATTTCAAAGAAAACTACTGCTAATGTTATGGATTAGCAATATGAAAATAACAATAATGAATCTGAACAAACCAGTACACTGCTGCCACACAGTAAGTGTATTTATTCACCATCTGTAATATCAAAACAGTGAGTTTACAGAATTGTTGGTAACCACCAGAGGTGAGAACATGCCACTAAGTTGTAAGTACAAGTAAATATTAAGTCTTGACATTCAAGTCCCAAGTCAACACAAGCAAATACCAAACTTGAGTTTTAGTGTATTTAGTGTTTTTATAGACGACTACAGTAAGTGAGTGCACTGCTCACAAAAACTAGGGCATATTTCATTTTTTGTGAGCAGTATTATTTCTGAAGAATATTATAAATATAAATATACTGAAAGTTAACAAAAGTGTTCTTATAAAGCTGATGTAACATATTTAGGTGATTCCATATTTAAAGACTACAATATAAATTCATAATAGAATCATCTTCATGACTGCAGTAGTGTAGAGGTTAAGGTACTGGACTGTGGAGCTCATGATCCAGGGTTCAAATCCCACCTCTGCCAATCTACCACAGTTGGGTCCTTAAGCAAGGCCCTTAACCCACCATTGAACTTGAACTATAAGACTAAATGAGTTGTATGTCACACTGGATTAGGGCGTCTGCTAAATGCCATAAATGTAAATGTAAAATGCTTCTCAAAATCAGAGAGCTCTTTATTTTATCATAGTCATTTACGTTTATCAAACCTACCAGAGACTCTGTGTCTCTGTCTGTCCCTGCCTCTCTGTGTACAGATTTATTCTCCAGGATGCCTTTGCTTAATGATGTCATTATGGAACATTTCCATAAGCACATCTTTCCTTTTGTTATGAAGCTTAATTAAATTGTCTTTCCTGTCTTCTACAGTCTTTATAAAGAATGCATTAAGTTTGTTTTATCTAGCCATTTTAACTGATCTGGATGGCTGAAAAACAGACCACCCTCACAACATAGCCTGTCATCTGTAACATAAATATATGTCTGGCAAACCAAGCAAATTAACAAGTTAAAAATTCCATTTTTATTAGCTACATGATAGGAGATGCACAAGCTACAACAGCAAACTAAAAGTTTAAATGTGTTTTTATTCTATTGAGTACATTTGAGTACATACATTTTTTGTTTTAAGTTAACCTTATTCTAGTAGCTCCTTACTGAAGCTCCACCAGCACGTACTATACATATTTCAAGACAGACAGTGGTTTGGTAGTCATTGGACCAAAGTACTGTAAGGCATATGGAGGCGGGATGTAATTCTTTGCACATATAAATAGCACAAGTAGTAGCACAATGCATATTACTATATATTGTAAAAACTGTATAGTTATGTTTACAATGATTATATCTGGGGAATCAATTGATTTTGTGTGCGCATGAGCGTCCATTACTGAAATAGAACATAATAACTCCCACTCCCCGCTGGCCTTCACTTACATAGTGCTTCAAAATGATTTGCACCTGGGTATGCTTTTATTTTAAAGATGGGTTGTACTTACTTTGTGGCTTTTGTTGGTTTCGTTTTTGGTACCATGACACATTGAATGTGCGTCTTCAAGGGTGTCTGAGCATGAACTTTAGTCAAGCCAACTTTATTTTTATAGCACATTTTACAGTGGATCATTGTCTCAAAACAGCTTTGCAATTTTAGGTTATCTTTTTTAATGTATGAGGTTAATCCAAAATTGAGCTACAGTGGCATGGAAAACCCCCTAAACACTATTGGACTCGAGAATCAAGACTCATTGAGGGACCCATTCTTCTTTATATGTCATAATTAACTAATTTATCTAATTAATAAGTTTATGGTAATAGTTTAAATTAATAGAAACTAAATACATATTAAGTGAGAGAACATATTTACAAATTTAATAATTCAAATAAAATTACAGGTAGATTAAGAGAGAATTAAGAGGAGTAAAATGAAATATGAATTACTAAATAGTTATGATCACCAATAATGATGAGAAATAATAAATAGAATGACACAAAAGTATGTATATCTGCATTATTTAACCCAATACACAGAGTCACTTTAGAAACTTGAATCTTCATCAGGAATGTCCTGATGGTATGGCATCCCCAGTCACTCAGAGGAGGGAGAAAGTTATTTCTAGTTCTAGTACTTGAGCTGCATTCTGAATGAATTGCAGTTTATTTATAGATTTACTAGAGCATCCAGTAAGTAAAGCATTACAGTAATCAACACTCGAGGTTAATAAACCATAAACCAGTTTCCCAGCAACTTTCATAGAGAGTATATTTCCATGTTTACCAATATTACATAACTGGAAGATAGCAATTTTAGTGATACTGCTAATGTGTACATCAAATGAGAAACTAAAACAAATGTGACACCTAAGATTTAACAGAAGAAACTAGATGCCACTGAACAGCCATCTAGTTATAGTATAGGATAGCTTTGGGACCAACTAATACAAGCTCAGTTTTATCTAAGTTGAGTAAAATAACTTTAAATTCCATTTAAAAAATATTTATTTTACACAGTCCTGACCGTACCACACCCTGAACCAATATAGATGTGATCATATAAACTGTCAAATGCGAATACACTATAACACACGACTACCACATTGGTACTTTAATGTGCAAAAAAGAAGCCTTGTTTTAAACACGCCCTGAAGCAGTGCTGACATTTCAAGGTTTAAAGGCATCTAGGATGGACCATCACACAGTGAAAACCTGTATTGCGGTCAGATGAATCAGTATTCTGATCAAGTCATTATTCAGGTCTTTTTTTTAAATAGATGCCTGTTACACATCTTAAGATATAAAAGTCAAAGTAAATGTTGTAATTTTTATATGCATTCCATACCATCCTAAGTTTTTCTGATTTGGGGTTGTAACTATAGGGGTTCTATAATTTGTCCAGAACTGGGGGTGTATAAGTAAAAAAGTTGTTTAGTTTAGTTTTTACCTCACTCCTTATAATATTAGGCCTCAGTGTGTTGACTTTTGTCTTCACTTGCAGAAGCAAGATATCTACAAAGAATACCACTGATGTATAGTACAATGTACTCAAGGTGGAAATTTCTGCAAGTGATTCTGCTAGCTCTTCAAGTACTTATATGGACATTTAGTATTTCCTTACAAGTTGTAAAAGATTTATTGTACCTTACAAAATGTCAACCATACTGCTCACAAAAATTAGGGGATACTTCAAAATGAAATATCAGTGAGTGTATATATACCAAACCAACAGAAATGTTGGCTTTCAAAATCTTCCCTTTGAATTTCAAAAAGCACATTAAAACACAGTTAAGAACAATTATAAGATTTGAATTAAATATACTATATTTAATAGAATTCAATAATTTGGCCTGGCCTGTTTGTCATCTGTACTGACTACTTTTACAGAAGCAATTCTGCAAGTTTCTGTTATAAGTACAGTTAATTGGCGAAGGCCTTGACCTGTCATGATTTAGTCAACAAGTATTCCCTTAAAAACTACTCTTGGGCCAGTGCATTTAATACAAATTGGTGTAATTTTTCTGTTTGATAAAATGTACATTGTTATTTTAACTTACTTTTTTAAATCAGTTCCTCATGCACGTAAAGATTATGCATGTGCATGACGAATTTGGACTTTTAAAGATCTGTTTATTCTTGTTTCCAACATGAGAGTGGTGTTCTGGTGCATTTTTACCTCTTTTTTACCTAAGCAAACTTGACCAGAACTAACAGTCGAGCGAACCCAATGAGTTTTCTCACTGTCAAATAATATTGCAGTAATTAATGTTGATAAAAGTTATATGTGTAAAAGGTGTAGGTGTTGTAGTGTGGACTAATAGTAACTGTACCAGCTTATTAGTGATGTTTAGCTTTGCGTCAGTATATTTGTTTTCCTATTTTTGTGAGCATTGTGTAATGCTTCATAAGCTTGTATCATTTACATCATCAAACAGACGCTCTTGCTATAGATCAACTGACAACTGAGGTAAGCAGTTGATTGTTAGGGTGTTGTCCAGCAGATCAGCTTGGCAGAACAAGGATTGGATTTGTACGAACAACATTTTTTATATTAACAATCCTGTCCAAACCAATAAAGGCAGGTGACTTTCATCTAATGTAATGATTTAACATCATTGTCAGAAAATAATTTAAGTGGGCTTTATACAGTTTATGCATTTCAAGACTTCCTGTTAATCAGCTGGGTGGATAGTAATTGTAGATAGATACTAATCCAGTAATTAAGTATGCTTCTGATTGTTATGTTACACCATGTATGGAATCAAGCAAGTAAAATGTCATAAGATAACATAAGTTGACCAAAAGTACTGTACAAAAAAATCTAAACATCCCAAAATTTACAACACCATACACATAACACATGAATATAGTCTTGCTAATACAGCCATTATCCTTTCTTAAAGCATGTTGACTGCTGTTGTTGGGATACCCTTGTAAATTACACTATTGACCCCGCACCGCAAGTGTAGTTCCAATAACAGTGGCTCACTGTCCAACACATTAGAAGCAGTCAATGAATATTCCTGTTCTTCACATATGCAGCCCATTCTCAAATTTAGCAGAGTATACACTTCACAACCATGCTTGCCACACCCCTGGGATCACAAGGCCAGTTTCGTTTCCAGTATGGTTTCTGGGTAATTTAATACAGTTTTTGTATATGTCGCAAAAGTATTTCATGCATAATATTGCTGTTAATGCAGAACTCTCCAATTGGTTGTTACAGATGCTCTGGTCCTAAGCAGTTTAGATACGGGCGTGTCAGTTATCAAATTTATTGCCAGTACCTGGCCATTTAAAGTTGCTTTTCCAAGAAATCCTGCATTTATTCAGATGTAATAACAGAAAAATAACCAATTATGTAAATTATGTAAAGAATGAAAAATGCTGGAAAATGCTTTTGCAGTATTTTAAGGGAACAAAACAACAGCCAACAAAACAGACATTACACAATCAGTGTACATGCACCGAACATTGATATAAACAATTTATACAATAGATCACACAGCATTGTAGTCCAGATGGACATTTTGTGTATCTACAGTAATTTATCTTTATTAAAACCATATGTTGTAGAGCTTGTGTATTTGCTTTTTGGTCCCTAATAGCACAGGTGTGAGTGTGTGAAGTTTATTTACAAAAGGCAAATGTTGGATAATACACACACACAAGGTGAAAACAGACTGGATAGCTTAGCAGGTGAAACAGACAGGCTAAAGTGCAAAGTTAACAAACAGCAACACAGTGCTGACAGATACTATATCAGATACTATACAATATTATACAATAACAGAGTTACAATAAACAAAGACAATGTGCAAACACAGAGACAATAAGTTAGTAGCAACAGATAGCACTCAGATACAAACAAACAAAGAGCAAATACAGACAAAATGCTAATAACTAGACAGTGCTTAGCAAGCGACTATAACCAGTGCTAAGACATACAGACCATCCTACTGCATTCAAAGAGCTGATACAAAAAATGAAAAAAATGAAAGGTGCTATATGAACAAAGTTGGTTGTTGTTGCCTATGCTAATACAACAAGACAGTTAAGCAAATAGTTGCATAACATAAAACACTACAAGAAGCAGTAACAAGAAAGCACAAACAGGAACCAGGAAACAAGGGGTGTGTTAGAATGCCAGACAAGGAGGTGCATGCGGAAGGGAGAATTTATAGGTGGGGCTCAGCCTACTGTGGAAGGAAAAAAGGGTCAAGTGAGGCCATGTAGGATTATGTTGCTTACTAGCACACGTCCTTCTGACATAGCGGTATTTCACAAAACTCCTGACATTTGTAAATACACAGGGACAATATGGTGTTTAATAGAAAAAGGGCAAAGACAGAGACATGGTCGTGATCTGATTAAATGGGAAAACCAGAAATCACAGAAGAGGACTGATACACAAGAAAAGTACGCTCTGCCCTTGCACAATAGAAGTAGAAATAATAATTACACAGCTCCTAGGATATTGTATATATAGTATCTTAATTAAGCACAGTTGAAAGTCATAAGTATGCTAAGGATACCCATTGATTACATCATTTGACCTCATTATGTGCTGGTCTAGAAGACTATGGTTTGGAAGACCTAGGTGGACCGAGCAAGGAGAACAGTTGTTACACTGATGATCTCTTGAGCTGGAAGTAACCTCATTGTACCCTTTGGATCTATGTTGCCATTGTACACTCTGCAAACTAAATGGGCTCTAGTGGCCAATGTAAGGATTCTACACGCAACGCCTGGTGCGGTCCCTAGGTCTAGGTCTCTATGGATGGCATCATTGACAGTGTTCTAGGATATCTCAGCCTGATGCTCATCTGCACTCCTCCAGGCCTTATCCCTCCTAGTCTGCCGGGTATTGTAGCAACCTCCCTTTAGGATTCTAGCAACTGATGAACAGCCTTAAGGCTGAGGAACTCAACTTCAGGTATGGCCTTGTACAACCAGCTTCTGACCATAAGATTCAACAGAGAGCTGCTATAAGGCCGAATTGTATTATGCAAGATTTGATACAATCTCCTCATCAACCTCCCAACGAATGGGGCCACCATGGAGTAAGCGATGAGACCTTGGACATTAGAAGATAATCTAAGATTGTAAAGATGCTTTGAGACATTGTAAAAAATACTATATTAAAAATATTTTAAAATGAATGCTTTAGTATTAATGGGAGCCTGAATGGTAAGAAACTGTCAAATCAAACTGAGAAACAAAACAAGGATTATACTCGAGATTCTTGTGGACAGATCAGAATTAGAATATCATCTAAAAAAGCAATAACAAATCAACCCAGCATGTGTTGCAAGACATCATTAACGAATACCTCAAAACCTGATGGTGCATTACAAAGGCTAAAGGGCATTGATAAATTGCCCCCAGGTGAGGAACACTATCTTCAATTCATCTCCTTTCCTTACCCAAACCAGATTATGACCACTTTGAAAGTCTGGCTTGGTAAAATCTGACACACCACAAAGTTGTTCAAGTGAGGTCTGAACAAGCAGCAAGGGCTTTGTGATCTGTTTCAAGGCACAGTAACCTATCACCAGTCTGAGTTTGAAACCTTTTTTCTTTGCAAAAAAAATGGCTGCAGAGGTTGAATGTACCCTGCCATATCCTACTCCTCAGCCTGCATCAGGAAGTAAACTCTAAATTTGGGTGGTGTGGTCAAGTAACTCAGTTATGCAATCATACCCTCTGTGTGTTTTGAGTTTTGTGACGTTACATTTATTAAAGACCTCAATTAAATTGTAATATTCAGAAGAAATGTTGAGTAGAGTGTTGGTCATCTGGCCTTAAATGGTGGTAGCATGTACTGTAGGGAAGGCTGTTCTCGTGACAGTAAGTGGACCATGAGTTCAGCTAATGAGCTGACCATGAGATATTTGGACTGTCAGGGAAGCTGTAGAATAATGTCATACTTCAGATAGTTTAATACAAAAAATCTCCTCCATGTGAAGAGCACTGATGGACATGTGCACAGGTGTAGTGAACTGAGAAATGACTCAGGTCCAGTTAAGTGTCAAACCTCTCTGCTTGGGCAAATAGAAAGCATCACACTGAAGAGGTTCAGGAACACCAAGATCTGGAGTATCATGCTTCCGGTTTTTTCATGTGTTTAATTTGGTCTATCTTAAAGTTAATGTAAAAAACTTATCTAGTGACAGTCTAAGAAAGAATATCAGAATAAAGTCAATTATAGCAGCCTACCATTCATGCATGTTCATTCCATCCACTAACAGGCAGAGTGTGACATTTTAAAGCATACTCAGAAACTGTGACAACCCTGTTGGATACGGGACAAAACATCCCATGAGCGCAGCCATTATTAGTATGATCAAATACAGCCTTAAAGTTCTCAAGAAACTGAGCATATAAATTGTGTCTTAGGCCAGACAGCAGTAGTCCAGTTGAGTACCGACATATCACAAGTGAAATATGTGCTTTATCAGAGCTTGGCACTGAATTAGTGAAAAATTTAGAACACAGCAACAGAAATCTCTGGAACTGGTTAGGCATATGACCAAATTTATCTGGCTTACTCACAGGACAGACCAAAGTGGTGGGGTCTGAAGTGGTTGCAGTGAAAGTGATGACTATGGTGGGAGCAGGTGGGAGCATTTACAATTACTGAACAGACCTGTGCAATGTATGTACACATTTTAATTGACTGCAAAAAAAAAGAAAAACAAACAAATATTATCTTTTTAATCAGAGTGTGTTACCATCACCAGACTTACGTTCATTTAATAATGTTTTATTGGTGTATTGTGATGTTGCTAACACATATAGTTGTTAGAATTAAGGGAATACAGTCTAG
>JAUZST010092035.1:0-19364 GCA_034779995.1 Parotocinclus haroldoi
TATATATAATGCACACCTAGGGAAGAGTAATCAATTCGCCCAGCCGCATGTTTTAGGAAGTGGGATGAAACTAATTTACTTAAAGGAAACATAAATCGGTCAAAAGAAAACATGCAATCCCTAACACACAGCTTCATCAGTGCCAGAGCATGATTTTCCCCACTACCCCACTGGCTTGTGCTCACATTGCTCTTTAAATGTTCTGGCCCCGAGCAATTCAGTGATTTTTCAACTACTGAACACTGAGTTGTACAGAGGCAGCTGACATTGTGCATTACCTGCATATGGCATCATACTACAATGTCAATTAGTGCTAACTGTCCATTTAATCAGCATTTTTCAATTTTATCTTCCTTTCAGATAATACTGAACATCCTCTGACTGCACTGTTCAATTGATAATTGCATCACAGTTTTGAAGTGCACCATTAAATTAGATCCATAACTGAGATCACAGAAAGCTGTAGTAGATCATTTGTGACTTACACAGAAAAGGGCAGGGAGTCATTTAGTGTAAACAAACAATGCTTAAGATATTAGAGTCAAACTGAGGCAGAACCTCATTGTTTCGAAGAGACCAAGATCGGACTAAAGTACAAACACAAGTTTATGTACAAAAGTGATGAAAGTGTGCAGGTGCTCTGGTGTGTCTGTGCGCTGTGAAAGTACAAACACAAGTTTATGTACAAAAGTGATGAAAGTGTGCAGGTGCTCTGGTGTGTCTGTGCGCTGTGAGTGGATTGTATCTTGATCCAAGAAGTAAAGTGAAGTAATCTTGATCCAACACATTGGGTGCAAGGCACATAGCCATCTGAGTCGGTGTATGAGCACAGGGATGTTTTTGCGATTGCCTGGAAGGTGGCAGCAAACTTGAATAGAAAGCACAAGAATCACATCAGTACTGGTAATAGCTTAAATAGAGCGGTTTACTAAATGCCAGTGTAGGCATAAGCAACACAAACTGTAGGAAATGAAAACGCAGTCAGCCCCGCTCCTGAAATAGAATGCACTCATTGCCTCTGATGGTCATCAGGGGTGCTAACATGATGAACTGCCTCGATCCATTGGTGGGTCTAGGAGAAGGCGTGTCTCCTACAAGACCCCACCACTGCCACCAAGGAAAAACAGAAAAACAACAAAACAAGGACACACATAATGAAAAAAGAATGGTAAGGGGTGAATGAAGCCCTTCGCACACCCCTAACATAAGGCCAAGTTAACTTGGCTAGCCTGAAAAACAAGCCTGATAAGTGATGATGAACTCCTTTTTTACTTTGGGTCCACTGACGCTGCTGAAAAAAAGTAAACAAAGTACATGCTACTAAATGTACATAAATTGTTTGCAAAATTCATATGAATGCAGAATCAAAAACAGAATTTCATACATGACAAATTTACATTTGTTTTATGCTGATAAATTGCTCATATCTAAACATGTCAGCATTCACTAATGCAGTATATCATGATATTTAACCCAAACAATACTTATCCTCAACACTTTAAAATGTTCTAATTGCAATTTCAATGCTTCCATTCGATCTCCAAGTTAAATTTACATTTCCAAGTCATCTCAGTGTATTTCATAGATGTCGAGTTTGAAAAAAAAAACTCCAGCTAGTCTTACATGTTCTATTGACTTCTATTTTATTTTATGTATTTATATGCTGTTTCAGTTTATTTTCTGGTGAACTTCATTTTATTTGTTAATAAACATGTATTCCTGTATTTCAGGGCTGCAACACAGTTGGAACTGGATGAAGTTCTAGTAATGAAGTGGAAAAACTAAATAATAATGTTTGAAGCAGGTGATGTCAGCAGGTGAATATAGTCATGATTTGGTACAAAAACCACATCCGTGGAGTCTCTGATCATCTAAGGAGGGCAGAGGATCTCCAGTTTGGCAATAAATGAGTGAGAAAATAATTGAATTATTGAAATCTTTGAAAAGAACATTCCCCAAAGAAGTTCAAGAAGAAGTTAAGTCTACGGAAGACTTAGCCTTACATGGAACCAGCAGTGACAGACGTGTCTCCAACCCCCCCTCTGTCCATCAGGGAGGTAGCCGGCACGGTGCGGCATCTCATGTCCACCCAGGAGACGCTGAGCTCCGTGCTTCATTCCTCCGTGCACTGTCCACCACCCACAGGCTGCAGTTCCGCTCCCCTCCAGCCCTCCACGGCACTCACCCTACAAGGTAGCTCTTCCTGAAAAATATGATGGAAATTCTGATTAATGTAGAGGCTTTCTATTACAGTGTGAGCTCTATTTTACATATTCCCCATCTGACTCTGATGCAGCGTGGATCGCGTTTATTATTTCTTTGCTTGACGGGTCAGCGATGGAATGGGCCACTGCCGTGTAGTCCCAACAGGACCCAGAAGCCAAAGAACACGAGCGTTTTCTCTCTTTATTTTCAGCACCAATACGGCGGTTGTTCTGCATCAGAACACATCAGAAGACGCGTTGCAGTTTCGCACCCTGGCTGCCCAGAGTGGCTGGAACGGTGCAGTGCTATCGTCGTCCTGACTGCGACCAGGCTCCGCCTTGAAGGTCCACCACAGTCTTCATGGACCACACGCAGATCCCCCCAGTAAACCTTCCTGATGCGACTCTTTCTCAGCGCTAATCGACTCGGGGTCTCAAGGGAACTTCATCGCCAAGGATCTCGTCATCTCTCAGGAAATTCCCTGTTCTGACCTCTCGATGAGACATCTGGTTACGGCGGTAGATGGACAACCCTCAAGTGCTACCCATGTGGAATCCATAACGTTCCTCCCCATGCTCCTCCCCTCACTCACCCGATCATCTTGGGCCTACCCTGGCTACATCGACATGACCCCATCATCTCATGGACGTTAAGGGAACTGATTCAACGACCCTCCTTCTGTCACCAAAACTGTCTTCAGTTACCCTCCACCCAGCTCAACGCCACCCTTCCAGGTACCCCGGGTCTCACATTACCTCTTAATGTACCACAGGACTACCAGGACCTCGCTCAGGGCTTCAGTTAGGGCGTCCCCACAGGGATACCTCCCATCATCCTTATGACTGTGCCATAGAGCTCCTGGAGGAGGTTTACCTGCCCAAAGCTGTCAATGACTGAGGAACAGGCTACGGACACTTACATTAAGGAATACCTGCATCTCAGTCTGCTTCGTCCCTCCACCTGTCCACTATCGCCAGGGTTTTTTTCGTCCGTAAGGCCCATTCGTCTCTATGGACCTGCATCGAATACCGGGAAATCAATCGCATCTCCAAGAGGTACTGGTGATATACATGGATGATATACTGATATTCTCCCCTGACCTTCGCACCCACATTGCCCAGGTTCGTCAGGTACTCCAAAAAATCAGCTCCAGGTAAAACCTGAAAAGTGTGAGTTCCATACCCAATCCGTCACATACCTGGGCTACGTTATCTCCCCCCAGGGGGTGGCTGTGGACGAAACCAAGGTCATGGCCATGCTGTCCTGGCCAAGCCCACAGACAGTGAAAGAACTCCAATGATTCCTGGGCTTCGCTGACTTCTACTGCCGATTCATTTGGAATTTTATCCGGACGGTCGCCCCTCTGACAGCCCTCCTCCAAGACAAACCGCACAGGCTCCACTGGCCCCCAGAGGCGGAAGTGGCATTTAATGGACTTTAATTACTGGCTCACCCTGACCCTGACCCCTGCATCGTAGAGGTGGACACCTCATCCGTTGGTGTGGGTGCCATTCTGTCTCAATGCTAAGGGAAATCTGTTAAACTAAACCCTGTAGCTTTCTACTTGTACAAATTGTCTCTGGCCGAAAGGAACCATGAGGTGGGTGACCAGGAGCTTCTAGCAATCAAGTTGGCTATGGAGGAATGGAGGCACTGGTTGGAGGGGGCTCAACACCCCATAACAGTCTTCATGGACCACAAAAATCTGGAGTATTTAAAGTTGGCTAAACGCCTCAGCCGCCACCAGGCGCACTGGACCTTTTTCTTCACCCGGTTCCATCTCTTCGTCCCGGGGTCAAAAAACACCAAGGTGGACACACTCTCTCGCTGCCTGGAACCCGCCACAAAAAACGCCCGAGACTCCAAATCCATCCTCCCCACCTCATGCTTCTTCGGTTCAGTGGGAATTCGAGCTCGACTTGGACAGAGCCCTTTCCCAGACTCGCCCCCCACTGGGCTGTCCCCCTGACAGGAAGTATGTCCCCACGGAATTCAGAGACAAACTCCTTACCTGCGCACACACCTCCCCATGCTGGGGACACCCGGGCGAGACCCGCACGATGTCCACAGGTTTGTTGCCTCTTGCCGTGAGTCTCACCTTGGGATACCACCCTCAGTCAAATGGCCAATGCGAGAGTATGAACCAAGAGCTTGGCAAGTTCTCATGCCTATACTGCAGCGAAAACCCATCTGACTGGGCACGCTTCCTTCCCTGGGCAGAGAACGCACTCCGCCACTTCTCGACCCTGCTCACACCCTTTCAGTGCGTCTTCGGCTTCCAGCCCCCATTCATCCCCTGGGATCCTACCCTCTGATGCCCCAGCGGTGGACGACTGGTTCCGAAGGAGCAAGAACATTTGGGAACAAGTACACCAGCACATCACTCGCACCGTTCGCAGGTTCCAGGCCCAGGTGGATCGTCAGCGGAGGAAAGAGCAGGTGTTTCACCCTGGTGACAGGGTCTGGCTCCCAACCCGCAACCTACGTCTCAGGGGGAGTATGAAATTGTCGCCCAGATTCATTGGGCGATGATTCATTGTTTCCCTCCTCAGGCCCTGGGTCCCTGTTCCCCTGGCAGATCCGCCCTCTATCGACCCTCCTCCAGTGGAGGTTGATGGTGCCCCCGCATACACGGTACACCACCTGTTGGATTCCCGGAGACGTGGGTCGCGAGTCCAATACCTGGTGAACTAGGAGGGGTACGGCCCTGAGGAACACTGTTGGGTGGATTGCAGGGACATCCTGAACCCCCTCCTGATCCGGGAGTTCCACTCCGCCCACCCTCGCAAGTCCTCTCTCGCACCGCGATCAGTTGGACCGCGGCCTTCTGCACTGTCCTACTAATTATGCACAGCTGTCCCTCATTAGTTATCACGCTTATATTCTGTCTTGTCACCTCAGTTCACCGCTAAGTCTCGTAGTGACCACTTCATTTCCTAGCGTTATCTTTGTGATATTTATACTGCCGTCTTACCGTGATTCCTACCGTTTCTTCTGCCTGCTGACTTCAATTTTCGTCTCCTCCCTCTGGCACGTTCGCTGAGCTGTTTGCCTACTGTCTTTGACCCTGGACTGCCTTTTGACACTGTTTTTGCTTGCCAATTATCTAATAAACGCCAGTATTTGTCTCTGTACGCTGCGTTTGGTTCCGCATTTTTCCCATGCTCGCGTTACAATTAGGTTAAAGAAATAAAGTACAGTTATCTAAAAATACAGTTAGTACAGTAACAAAGCACTTGTACTTCCTTACTTACAAACTCTGAATATAATATTGTAGGTGTTTACAAACTTTTGTGCAAAACTGTTTGACCATAATGTTCTTCAACATTACTGCTCTCTTAACGGATTTCACCATGTACATATATGAAGCATGAACTGACGCATTGTCAGCCAAATTGTAATGTTATGTAATTAAGAAAGCATAAATCTGTTTCAAATGTTCCATAATGACATAAAACCATCTTCCATAGGTATAGGTATAGGCTTAACATATTCTAAATCGTAAAACTACGACCTCAAATCAGAGTAAGTTGAGACATTAAGTATTTCTCACATTTGTCTAGTCAACTTCATTTCATTTGTAAATAAACATCCGTTACTAAATTTCAGGCCTGCAACACATTCCAAAACGCTGGGACGGGGCTGGTAATGAGGGAAAAAAGACTAAATAATGATGTGATGTCAAACAGGTGATTTTTTGTATTTACATTTTCCATACCATCCCATTTTTCTGATTTTATTTCTCATTTATACATAAAGATTCATCATACTGCAGCACTGTCTGCACACAGTCCTTGGGAGTTAAATCAAGGAGTCTAATTCTTCACTCACCCTGTAATTCCACTAAATGCGTAGTGCTTTTAACTGACTCTGTAGCAAATCAAAAAGTGAAGTGACTTTCTCTCTCAGCCTGTCTGTATTTCACAGACTATAATTTATTGGCTGGCTCATTGGGAAATAAATTCAACACCAGCCAGCAAGAGTGAGGCCTGTCTGGACATGAAAATGTTGCACGCTTCTTCCAGGGTTGCGCAGTCACTAACAGGTGGAAACAAGACGGACAAAGTACTTGATGCCTTGCTGCGTTATTGCAGCCGAGACAGACGAGGCATTATGTACTTCCACCAGACACATGCCGAATTCCCACCGTCTGTCTGGGCAACTTGTTTTGAGCAGCTTAACAAGAACTACAGATAAAGAGACACATATTTCAATGTAAACACTTCAGAATGGCTAGTTAAGTACATGTCTTACTGATGCTCTGACCCTGGTTTTATATATAAATATATATATATAGTTAGCTATAAAAGGACAAGGACGGCTTAGTGGTCTCGCAAATGTAAATCTAATCTTGAAGTTTGGTGTTGTTGACATGACTTTTACAAGCTAGGGGGGCCACCAGGAGGATACAATTAAATGTTAGACCACTGTTGTACGGAACTGGTGTTAGATAATCAGGGGGCCCAGTTCCTTAAATTATATAACAGCACAACAGTGTATCATTCCTGCTACTAATTCCATTCCAAAGGTTATCCTGAGCAGACATGGTAGATGTTTCATAATGGACCTTAGATTTTACACTAAAATAATTATATATCTCAAACACTGTGTATTGAATGTCTCATTCCTACAACATGTATATTATTATATGATGAAATCCTTGCTGGTTTTCACAGTCTAAACATCTGGTTAAAACCAACAATCCCTCTTTTGTGGAAATTAAGAAAAGACAGATTTTTTTCCCCTGAACATATTGTCCAGGGTATTTCCATATATATATATATATATATATATATATATATATATATGTATATACGTATATATATATTTTTTTCACTTGCTACTAAATTAGGTCTATCTCTTTGTTCTACACTCATTGTCTATTTGATCAGTACCATTTACTCTATAGAAGCACTTTGTAGTTCTACCATTACAGACTGTACTCCATATGTTTGTTTACTTACTTTGTTCATTTTTCTCTGTTCTTTAATGGTCAGGACCCCCACAGGACGGATTAGATGAAGGATTAGAGGATGACTAACACAAATTGTGCAGCAACAAATGAGTACTGTCTCTGACCTTGCATCTACAAAGCGGATCGATATGGTAGATTTGTCTAATAGAGTGCACAGTAAGTGAACACAGTGTTTATAAATTCTAGTAACACTTCTGTGGCTGATCCACTTGTACCAGAATAACAACAGTGTCACCGCAGTGCTGAGAATGATCCACCACTTAGTTACATCTGTAGTGGTCCAGACCAGAACAGAGTAAAGGGGATGAACAAAGAGAAACAGATAGACTACAGTCTGTAATGGTCAGATGTTTATTTCAAAGTCATATTTATTTCTGTAGCACTTCTACAATGGAGCATTGTCCCAAAGTAGCTTTATGGTTTTCTTTCCTTTTCTACAATGTAAGCCCAAGCTCAAATTAACAAACCTACTGTGATGGTGGCAAGAAAAAACTCCCTTCCCTAAAACAAGGAAGAAACCATGGGAGAACCAAGACTCAAAACAGTAAACAACCTCATTGGGCATCTTAGATGATGCATGTAATAGATAAACTATTTGTTAAACTATGTTTCATTTTAATTGCATAAGATTTCATAAGTTTACACAAGTTTTAATAAACAAAAGCTAAATAAATATTAACAGAGAGAACATCTAATTGTAATTAGTGAAGTGATATATAATATGTAATCTGTCTGCTAAATTAAAGATATTGTAATATTATGGAAAGTATAATTAAACTACATTTTATATAAAATAAAATAGAACTAAACTGTATAGCTCCAAAGGGAATCTATATGGTATGGGGAAATTGACCATCAATGTATGAACAAGTCTATATGCTAAAATTAAAAGCACTTGGCTTTAAAACTATGCTTATTGTGCATTTTATGTATTAAACTCCAGCCATATAATGCCATTGCTCCCATCTGACGTCAAGCACCGTCTGCATTAACTTGGCTACTATTCTAAAATAACATGCTTAATATATTATGAACACAGAATATCCAAACCTCGGTGTACGTCAATTTAAGAAGTGACCCATCCCTCGGGAGTGGGTAGACACTTTGACTCACACTAGTGAGGGGGTTGTGGCTGAAGCTCCACCGCAACTATTTGCTGTCTGATGACTCTAAAACAGCAGTGAACAACGCATTGTCTCCTTCCACCCAAACAGCTACGTTTCAGACACAGCAAGCAAATGTAACAATAAACGCACTGGACGCTCTAATGCTTTTCATCTTACTCTCCAGACTGTTGATTTAGACATACCTGGTTATGTACTACTGCACATACTGTCAGTGTCTTTACTATTTCTATGCTTGGGCTGAATTCTGCCTCATTTTGACCTATTTAAGTCAACTTAAATAAAAGTGCTCACCACATAAATATACACTATGTCAGTGTAAATGCAACTTTGAGTAAGTTATATAAGTTCTTCAATTTAAAGTTGTGAAAACAAAAGAACATTCCAGGTCAGGGTCACAGGCAAGAGTCTGGAACTTAAACCAGAGGTACAGGCAGAGTTAGACCCTGGACAGGTAAAGTTGGATAGTCCAACTGAAATATAAAGGCAAAGTTCACTAACTCACTTTTTATACCTACTTAATCCTATTCAGGGTCAAGGGGGATCGGTCCTAACTCACAGCACAGAGCACAAGGCAGAAACTGACTCTGTACAGGGCATTCAGGACACTTGCACACAGGAACACAGGCTCAGTAAAAAGTATTTGGAAAATGCAAGGAAACCAGAGTACTCGAAAAAAGTCTGCACAGATATAGAAACATACAACATACAAACTCCACACAGCCAGCAGCCAGATCAGGACTAATTTGACAAACCAGTTGCTGTGAGACAACATCAGTAACCAGTGCACCACCATACCACCCAGTATATACCTGCATTTTTTTTTTTTGCAGAAACACGTGAAGTAGGGGTCAAAATTCTGAGACTACTAGTAAAAAGGCTTCTGTTTTGCATTTTTCGCAATTAAACGTTATTATTCATTACTTTGGCAGCACGGTGGCTTGGTTGGTAGAATCGCTGCCTCACAACAAGAAGGTCCTGGGTTCAATCCCAGGGTGGGGGCAGCTTGAATCCTTTCTGTATGGAGTCTGCATGTCCTCCCTGTGTCTGCATGGGTTTACTCCGGGTACTCCGGAGTACCTCCACATACCTCCTATAGTCCAAAGATATGCTTGTTAGGTTAATTGGTGTTTCTAAATTTTCATTGACTTGTGTATGCAAACACTCCAGCCGTGTAACTGGAAACAGCTGCACGCCGGTCCCAAGCCCAGATAAATGGGGAGGGGTGGAGAAAGCAATGGCAAACTACTCAACTGTCCTGCCAAAATACTTCATGGATCACATCGATGAAAGTGTGGAGATCGATGATCCATCAAGTGACCGAAAGTTGGATGCGACTGTACGGTTAATTCCTTCTCATCTCCCATTCACTACTTATATAATACCCCCAAACAAGCCTCACGTAGCAAAACTACTTGAAGAAAAAGGAAGAGGACTTTTCATGAATCTGTCAAGGAATTCAGCAAGCTTTTTTTTTGGGGGGGGGGGGGGTCACTTAAAGACAAAGAATGTCAAGCATTCAGTCAAACCACATATACGGAATATTTCGAAATCATGCTGGAGCAAGATGGATCATCAGGCTTTGCAGCAACTTTGTGGAGTTAATTCCAATTGAAATGCATACCAAACTGGCAACATACCAACTGCTAATAAAATCTAATATGTATTTATTTTAGCAAATATTAAGCTTTTCACTCTTGTCAACCTGTCATGCTGATTATATGATTTTTATTTTAAAAATGCAAAATATAAGCTTTTTTACTAATGTTCTCAAAGTTTTTGCCACTACTTTATTTATTATGGTTTCATCAGTCTGTCTCATTCAGAGTGTAGGAAACTTTTGTTAACTCAACAGATATTTGGTGAAAGTACTTTGTATCCAGAATTATGCTACGCAGGTGATGAACGTCAGTTTGTAGGTAGAAATCCCTCCATGAAGTTTGTGTCTTTGAGACACATGACAGAACCAGAAAATATGAAGCAACAATGTAACCAATTGCTAACCCAACCATGGCATGTTACACTAATAAACTGTGCAAGTAAATTAAAGTGATTTAATTTAATCATTTAATTTATTCTATCACTTAACTTATTGCAAACTATGACTGTTCAGCAGCTATATTTGCATTTACAGGGCTTATTGACACACGGTGAATATAAAGTGAAGATGAAGATATATGAAGAAATTAATGAAGAAATATAATGAAATATCACCTAATTTTTGTGAGCAGTGATGTCTGGGGAATGTAGCTGCCATATCATAGCCGCAGATTCCAACAACCAACACCCAGAACTGACCCCCAAAGCACTTTTGAATCCTTCATAGCCAAATTTGGGGAAACCAGGACTATGGAAGATAACTCACGTAGTGATCATCAAAAGACTGCAACTGACAAAGAATGGTTTTGGCAGTCTTTGCGAAATGTGTCCTGTGACTTTTGGTATTACCATTACCATTACCATTACCAACAGCTTATTAGAGACAAACTGTTTTTGAAAGAAAAAACAACAAACAAATGAACGTTTATGTTTTATTTTGAGGAGTGTTGGGGATGTTTGAGCACCCCTAAAAAGGGACAACTTACAAATATTAAACAACAACATGTATTATTATGTAAAACATCTCAATTAGGCAGCACAACTTAATGCAAATCTGAACAAATGCAGCACGGTAGGTAGCACCACTGCCTCACAGCAAAAAGGTCCCAGGGTGGAGCAACCTGGGTCCTTTCTGTGTGGAGTCTGCATGTCCTCCCTGTGTCTGCGTGGGCGTACTCTGGGTACTTCAGTTTCCTCCCATATTCTAAAGACGTGTATTTTTTTAGGTTAATTAGTGTCTCTAAACTAGCCCTTAGTGTGTGAATGTGTGTGTGACTGTGTGTGCGTGCCCTACAATCGATTGGGGTCCCATTTAGGGTTGTTCCTGCCCTTGCGCTCAGAGCTGGGGGGGGCACCAGCTGGATTAAGCGGGAGATAATGAATGAATGTACAAATTAAATGAAGATGATGCAAACAATATGCATACTGTCCAAGATGACAAGATGTCTTCTTCTGTGCAAGAGGCACCCATCTCAAATTTCATGCTCACTGATGCTCGCTTATTACTTAACATGTGTAAAACAGAACGTTTTCAAAGAGCATTAATCTTTTGTCATATTAAAACAAGTACAAGACAATGTAATAGACACAAAGTAGAAACTACACGACTACACAAAATGAGCAGTTGAAGAGGTGTAATTTTTAACATTTACAATTACATTATTTAGCAGACACCCTTATCCAGAGCGACTTACTAAAGTGCTTTAAATCATCAGGAACATAATCTATTCCTAATAATCAGGAATCTGAACCAGAATGCTCTTATGACTGTTATGCTTGTTTTACTTTTTTGAGAGAGAAATGGGGGGGTGGGGTTGGTCGAGGTGTGTATGTATCTACTGATGTATTTTCTTATCTGAAGAAAATACTGCCGTTTCAACATGACAAGTAGGCCAATGAAAAAAAGGAGAAAAAACATATTCTAAAAATAAATGTAAACATTTAAGAAAACAGACATATTAAAATGGGTAATTTTATTACAAAAACTAAGCTTAATCCTTCTCTCCTTTATCTTTGGCCAGAAAATGTCATACATGTTGTTCTCTCATCCTATTAATTAGGAAAAATCTTTAATCTCTCCCATGCTAAAACCATTTTAAAGACTTTTGGCTATTTTGGCCTGACTTTTAGTTATGTGAGTTGGCACAGTCTTCCTCTTACTCTTCCCCTGCTACCTCAGTTTCTCTCTTACTCTCTCTCTACTCCTGTTTTAAGACATTTATAACAAAAGAGAATTTCAGTCAAATGTGTTTGGCACAGAGGACTGGCGAAAGGACAGCTGACCTTTAGTGAAGCTCAGTTATTAAGAAACCTGAGTCACTATGAACATGAACGATCAGCTGTGTGTACTGAACGGACTAAAAATGTCTGGTTTTGGCAACACATGACACTACATAGTTATTAATCTACACATTTGATTTGGTCATTTAGCTGACACCCTTAGCCAGAGTGACTTACACGGACCCAACAGTGGTAGCTTGATAGAGGTGGGATTTGATCCCTGGTTCCTTCAAACAGGTATATAAAATCAATCCTAGAGAAGATCATACAGATACAGAAACATGACTTTCAAATCGACATTGGCATAGTCTGCAATGGTAAGACACGTCATCAAACTTTTGAGCTGAATTAGTAGACATGGTTTAGTGGAAAATTCTACAGCTTTGCCATGAATCAGTAAGCCACAAAAGAACAGAATTGCTAAGTGCTAAAGGGAAGGTCAAAATCATTTTTCATCATTACAAAACTTATTAATAAGAAACAAATTGGGAACAGTTTGGGTTTTTGGCCAAGCAAGTGCACATACGCTCACTGGTCACTTTGTTAGGTACTTGCAGTCTAGATCCATCTAGATTGCAGTTCAACTACAACTGTAGTCCATGTGTTTCTCTACATAATTTGTTACTCCCTTTTACTCTGTTCTCCAATCTGGACCACCAGATATCAGGTACTATTTGAGTATTATTTTATCAGGTACTATTTGTGGATCATTCTCAGCACTGCAATGACACTGACGTGGTGGTGGTGTGTTAATGTGCACTGTGCTGGTATGAGTAAACAATGTCCTGTACACAATGTCTTTTGAGTCTTGTTGGACTAGAGGAGAAATACCACAAGCAGTAATGTGAGTGAACACTGTTTAAAAAAGTCCAGCAACACTGCTCCAATTCAACATACCAGCAAAACACACACAATCATCACATCAGTGCCACTGCAATTCTGAGAATGATCTTTCACCCAAAGAATACATATCTGACCTGTTGGGGTTCTCTATGACTAACAAAGAAGACAGATAGACATTTGGACTAAAATTTGTAATTGTAGAACTACAAGTTATGGTAGCTATTCATAAAATGTTCAGTAAGTGTAGACACAAAGGGGTGTACCTAGTAAAGTGAGTGGTGAATGTATGTTCTAGATGTGAGTAGGTGCAAGGCACACTGCTACTGGACATTAAAGCAGCTGAACACCAAATACACCAGTAAGGTTTTTTATTATACTTAACCAATAATGTAACCCAGGATTGCATTGCCAGATACATTAGCTGAAATAGGGTTGCCATGATGGGCAATTTATTTAGAAATGGGCATTTAATTATGAAATCACAGGTGAAAAACAATTCAAGCAGCCATGTCAGACCAAGCAGCAGACAGCTAGAGGAGTCAGGGCGTAGTGGAGTGCATCAGCGTGCAGAGAGATGAACCAGTGTGCATCCAGATGAGTCTGCAAGAGAGCAGGAAAAGCAGCAAGTGTGCGAGTGAGCTGAGTGATCAAATGTGAGCTGTTTGGCTAGTGAGTAATCTTTATAAACACCACACATTGATTGGGTCTGGGTTCTACTTTGCATGAACCAGGTGTGGATCATAGGACTGTTGAGGATGGGATGACGTAGTATATAAAATGCACAATTACACAAAACAAATTGTGAATATTAAACGGCACATACATGTATACAAAGAAAAGAATAAAATCTGCGCAGTGGTTACCTGTCCCCATATTAATCAGGACCTTAGACTCTGTGTGCATGTTTTTTTGGGTACTTCACTTTTCAAAGATATGAATTTGGTTTGGTATTTCTAAAATGCTTCATAGCTTATGAGTATCTGTCAAGGGTTTTTTTTCTGCCTTGTGGCCTGTGCCTCTGGCTGCTGCCGCTCCCAGTAAAAATGTAGAGGGATATTTTTTGTATGTATTTTACACTTAAAGTATTTTAATTTTTAAAAGTGCACACTTTACAGTATGCTTATATTTATGGATATGTATTACATACGTAATTAATAAATGTCTTTATTAACAGAATTTCTAGGCAAAAACATCATGGAACATCCTGCATGACAAAATTAAGCACATATTTCGTGTAGGTTTTACAAATAAAGAAATGAATGGTGGTTATTGTAAAGACCTGTTTAAGAAATTGAAGTTTAAGAAATTTAAGTAACACGGGACTGTGGTAACATAGCGGTTAAGGTACTGGACTCTGGACCAGAAGGTTCTAGGGTTCAAATCCCACCTCTGCCAAGTTGCCACAGTTGGGTCCTTAAGCAAGGCCCTTATCCCACCATTGCTTGGATTGTAAGACTGTATGAGTTGTAAGTCGCTCTGGATAAGGGCGTCTGCTAAATGCTGGAAATGTAAGTATAAAATACAGTAGAATACCAAGTGTTACAGTGCTGGGTTTGAATTGATGAACTGGTAGAATGCTGCCACCTAGCGGACATTATAACAGTATTTTTACTTTTGCTGGCTAAAATCAAGCAATATACACCATCAAAACCCGCAAAGAACTGGGTTATTATGCAAACCACTAAGGCACTGGCATCTGTAGTAGATGCAAATTATAACGTAATATGTGTTATCCATAATAACACCTAAAGGACGGTCTGATTCTGATTCAAATAATTGAGGCATTCTCTCTACATACACACAAAGATGCAATTTTCTATTCGCTTTAAGCATTCATTGTGAAGAATCCACGAAGATTGTGTCTGGTCTTCTGAAGAAAGTTACATTCATGTACATTTTCAGAAGGCCTCAGAATAAGAACAGCACAGCTGTATAAAGCAGGAAAGGTGAACAAAACTATTTAAAAAAGCCCAGGAATTGTCTACGAATGGGGGAAAAGTCACTACTGCTGTCACTCTACTTAGGAGTTGACCTCCTACAAATATTAAACTAAAAGCGCCACAAATCATTCTAGGTCAAAAAGGACCCAATGCCAACAGCAGTAGTCATAGGCATAATTCTCTAGAACATGATGTAGCTTCTGTTCTTGTGCCATATTCTGGCACATAAAGTGTTTACTTTCTGGTTGTTGCTCATTAATGATTAAACATATGTTCCAGTGATGCTTCACAGCTTACAGACGTACCCCAAACTAAAAGCTCAAGATAAAACCAAAGCGTTTAGAACGCCTAACGCAATTAATATAACTGAATCTAACAAAGAGGTTTCAAAAAGAATTATTTGGAAATAATCTATCTAACACTGATAATATAAACCTTTAAAGTCTGGTGCCAAAGATCTCTATTTTTGTGTCATCCACAGAAATCTGTTCCAGCATTGCCTATTGGACTATAGGTATACTGTATTTGTATTTGGGTATAAATGAAACAAATGTCCTTCTTTGGTGAAATGTTGGCAATGCAATGGCATCTGATGACAGTGATCCTTCGACAGATTTTTGTCTAACCATTCAATATTTTTTTTTAAACTTGCTAGAACTTGAACATTTAGCAGATACCCTTATCCACAACTATTTTGAGTTAAGAGTGTCAATCAAAAACCAAACAGACCTTCTGCTCTATACTGCAGTACCTTAACCATTAGGCAATGACAATTTCCTTAAAATCAGGTGACGAGAATAACAAAACTTATTTCACCCAGGTACTCTTAGTCCCTATGAACTCAACAAATCTTTCCAATACAATACTAGCAGGCTGTTTAGGTAAGCAAAGCTAGGTCCTCACATCACTGTTACAGATCTGCACAAAAGTTTTTCTAGTCTATTGGTCAACTGTTTTGTTTGTTTGCAACAAATTGGTGATTGGATGTCCCATCCAATTCCCATCTTCATTAACCACTAAACACTTCTGAATTAGCCTCAGTAATGCACTATTTATTTTTGTTCTTAACGACAACTGTTTGTTTTAAAACTAATTTTTAAAACGGCACAAAATTTAGATGACAATTCATTAGGGGAGATTTCATCCTGCGGCATGAATACACTGCGGATTGTTACTTTCAGGTGTCCCACTCTGATCTGGTTTACACAAACAAAGCTTACATGCAATTTTGTCACAAAAGTCAATATGGACATGAAACTAGGCTTCAGGAACTGTGAGAAGACAGCGCTAACCACTGCACCACCATTCCACCCCTAAGATTATTTCTAAACCAAAAGTGTTCTGCACAAAAAAGTTGACAAAACAATGACGTTTAGCCAACGTCAGTCTCTGTGTGGTGGAGCAATGCAGGGTTAGCCATTTGATTACATGTGCATCAGACCTCCAGCCACAGTTAAATTGACTTTGCAAATTTTTGGCCAACATCAGCAGATATGTTTGGCCATCTTCGCCAGCACCGTAGTGAAAACAGATTTCAATGCCAGAGCTGTCTAAAGTCTGTCTGGCGCATTTGCTATTAGGTTTTTTACATAAGGTTTACATTATTTTTTTCCCATAGCTACCCAATATGTGAGAGTGGGCCAGCATGTGTTTGCAACACTCTAGGGTCAAAAGTTTGTGGACACAGCTTCTAATTAGTGATATCTGAAATTTCAGCCAGATTGACTGCTACTACTCCATCGCCCTACTATTGTAGATAAAAATATATTTACTACAAATATCTGGGAGTGCACATAGACAATAAACTGGAGTGGGCCAAAGCCCTCTCTATTCTTTGAGGCCCCTGAGATCCTTCGACATCTGCCGGACAATGTGGGCTTTCTATGAGTGTGTTGTGGCGAGCGCTATCCTCTATGCTGTTGCATGGTGGGGTAGCAGGCTGAGGGTGGCACATGCCAACAGACTGGGGGTGGAGATGGACTCACTGACGGCTGTGTCGAAGAGGAGGATGCTGTCTAAGCTGCAGGCCATTATGGACAATGTCTCCCACCCAATCAACAACACAGTCATGAGACACAGGAGCACATAGTGCAAGACTCATCCTACCAAAACACACCACAAAACGCCGCAGGAGATCATTCCTGCCTGTGGCCATGAAACTCTATAACTCCTCCCTTAATGGGTGACACTATGGTTCATCTGTGCTAGTTACTATATGTGCAATAAGTCTTAAAGAAATAATAATTTGAACAGTTTTATTCAATACTCCATATTTATTCCATATTTATCATCACAGCCACTGCCTTTATATTGCAAATTTCTTTTTATCTAAATGTGTCTTTATTTTAAACCATTCGAGTGTTTATTCTTTGTATAAGCAACTGCAACAAGTGAAATTTCCCTCTGGGATCAAGAAAGTATTTCTGATTCTGATTCTGATGGGTGTCCCTAATAAAGTGTCCAGTCCGTGTATCGCGTTATACAATGTAGTCAGCGGGCGGCTTGTTTCTCCAGTCCTGTATGTGGTGGTAATGCTTTCTTTTCTTCTCAACACTCGGCAGAAAACTTTAGAAGAAGTGCATAGCATGGTTTAGCGTTTAGCTTTCATTACAGAAAATATTCTGGTAGTAATTATGCAGAGATCTACAAACCGTCTTTTGAAACCTGGCTGTGTGCGAGTATTTTATCCGTCAAACGCAGGACAAGTCGTGTCTGCCATTGACCGAGGTAACTGACTTGTTACCGCCACGTTTCACAATAACATAACCTTTACATACTGTAGAGCTTCACCGTGTAAGTCATGGCTGCCAAAACTTCTAATTTGCCAAACCTAAAGTATTACTATTACTACCGTTTGAAATTTTAAGTATGCTTGCGTTAAAATAAAGCTTTTGCGATAGATGCCACATATGTTAAGCATGTTACAGTAAGTAAGATTCAGTCATTACTACGTTTTATGTGTATTAATAAAGTTTAAACTAATATTACTCTAATATGGGGGTGGGCGATATGGCTCTAAAATAATATCACGATATTTTAGTGTACTATTGTGATAACGATATATTTGGTGATATATTTCAACAACATACAATTGCAACAAAATGTTTTATACTTTAAAATACCCGACCTTGTGGCATTTTGACTTTCCTTGTGCTTAGATACATGCTCCTGCTTGAGGTTTAGATTAGATTAGATTTGTTGTTACAGACGTTTTGCATAGCTTTAGTATCACTGTAGTTTGTTGTAAATTTGATATTTTGTACCAAAACCACTTCTACACTATGGAAGTCACTCCCCTTTTTGGGACAAACTCCACCAACGCAGGACCCACTTTCTGCCATATCTGTTGCTTTGCCTATGAGTTACATAATGGAAGTACACTGTGTAAATCCATTACATCATTACGTAAAGATGTCAGAATATCACGATATAGATGTTTTATATCACCTAAAAAATTATCCTGGAATTGTCGTGAATGATACGATATGGCACACCCCTACTCTAATAGCTATATAAAATCTCCAAACGCACCCCTTTCAATTAACCTCTAAAATGTTACTTTATTAATTATAAGTTTAAGTTTATATGTCTGTTTAACCTCATATTTAACATGTTATGATGCATTACCTGTATTGGCTGATTATCCAAGATACTGCAGTGCTTCTCATACATGCATTTATTTAGTATAAACATTAACCACCACGTGTTGCTTTTTTATATTTTTAACTACAGTGCTCACAGTAATTAGGGGATATTTCATTTTGAAGTATCATGTAATTTATGGCAGCAGTATATTTAAGGTGGGTAAATCAATCCCCTTTAAAGTCTGCGTCAAATAACAGCACCCAGAGCTTGCATGTTTATTTAATTTTAATATCACATCAGCATTAATAACTTTTTATGACAGTAGCAAGTTTACTGCGATTATAAAAAGAGTGCATGTGCATATGCGTTATTCTGCTCAATATTGTCGTTTTTACCCTAGTGACCTAGTGGTTTAAGGTACTGGACTATGGACCAGAAAGTCTGCCACTGTTGCCATAGTTGGGTCTCTGAGCAAGAACATTAACCCACAATTTCTTGCATTTTATGATATGATATGATGCTCTTATAATAATTCAATGAAGTTCCGAGATTTTAAAATCATTTTTGACAGGTCCCGAAACTTGAACATTGTCTTTTAAAAATATGTGTAATTTTGTTTGTCTAACTGAAGCTGTGCAGAATTATAAAACATTATTATTGAACATATAAAACCCAGTCTTTAACTAAGCAAAGTAGGGGTGGGCAATTATGACAATATCTTATCGTATCATGATTTAGTTTGTTATTGTGATAGACGATATGTTTTACTGAGTATATCGAGGATATCGTCAGAGCTTCAAGAACACTGACCAA
>JAUZST010092046.1:0-19362 GCA_034779995.1 Parotocinclus haroldoi
CCCCCCCCCCCCCCCCCCCCCCCCCCCCCCCCCCCCCCCCCCCGACAGAGGGGGAGAGGGAACTGTCTGTGTGTAGCGCCCAAGATACACATGAATGCTTGTAAGTGAACCATCTGTTCTTTCACATAGGAAGAAAGAAAACTAATGGCTGAAATTAATAAACAAAATTAGCCAGTTATTACAGTCTATAAATTCAGACATGTGATGACGTAATGCAAATTAAAGTCTGCTCTCATTCTGCAGCGTCCCATTACCCTACGCTCCTTCGTCAGTAGTACAGCTATTTACAGCGAAAACCTAAATTAAATAACTGGATAACATTGTGCGTCCACTAGGGGGTGCAACCTTCTGCCTCAGCTCTGTTGTAAATTCCTGTAAATAACCCTTCGGGAAGTTAGTACAGATATGCACCCTTTAACTTAGGCATTACATTCTGTTAAACCTGGTAGTACCGGAGTCAATATAACGACTTTTAATGCAGTGCTGTACAGTGTGATTATGGTAATTCCTATCTTTGTATAAAACTTCAAGCACTTACCAAAAACAGGCACAGAACTGAAATTTTCTGTCAGCAGGTGTCGCCAGGGTGTCCTTGTACTAGTTTTCTGTCATTCAGACGTGAATTCGATTGATTTAAGAATTTCTTTCCATATTATAAGTCCTTTATAAGTCCATTGTAGCAAACGTATATCGAACGGCTGTATATTAAATGACGTTAAATATCTGTACTCCATTAGCAAACTGACACGTTAGTTAGTTATGGGCCAGTGTGGATTGATCATAGAGCAGCAATTAAAATGTTTCTTTATCTAGACTTTTTGTAACTGTTCTTTATTTAATGTTTTAAACATTTCATTTAAAAACACAATAAATATCAATGACGTACATTTATATTTGGACCGCAACAGGTTCTGAATGATTGACAATATGAAAAGAAGCAAAAACAACCAAAAAGACGACTCACTACGGTGCAACAGTTCTTCAGTTAAAATAAATATATAAATGTAAACCCATTTGCAGGAATATTGGAGATAGAGACACAAGATCAGGGAACAAACCCAAAAAAACTATATTTTAGATACAATCACGCCAATGCAAATTTGTAAGTGACTTTGTGGAAAAATAAGTTCAAAGCACTGGCAGCTGGAGACTTCTGGGATATGTGCATGCATGCACAGACTGAGAAGTGAGGGTGTACATGCCTAGAGAAATCTGATAACAGAGGTAAAATCCAACTGCCTTTATCAGATCTGATTTCTTGACCTCAATGCATTATGGTAAATCAGAACTTACTGTTTACTTAAGTAATGATATAACTGCAGAAATTCGGTTATGAGCAGACGATTAAGTGCATGTGCACGCACTCACTGTCAAAGGTGACGTCACCTGTGAGTGGACAGCCAACTGGATTTAGTGATTATGGTCGTAAGAGGGTATAAAAGTCATTATAATTTGACAAGAGAACGTATATCCCAAACCACAATGCATGAATGCCATTCTGTATCTGCTAGGAAAGTTATCTTTTGGAATGCCTTGTGGGGATTTCATGGGCGCACTGTATCTTCTCCACTGTGACTTCTCCAAAATGGGAGACTCCCAAAATAGTGTGCTATGTAGAGAACAGGATGAGGTTTTGGATACGACCAGGGTTTGAATCTAGAAGTTCTTTAACTGGTCAGTGTTTTAGAATGGGCTTATAGTTTAAAGCTGTAGACACAGCCAAGCTAGTAAAAAGTGAATAACAGTATTGGGATAGTATTTTAACGGTACGTGTGCGCGCCTGTGTGTAGCAGCTCAGTGTTCAGACTGTGTCTGTGCTTTATCATTAAATGGGCGTTGATGTGTGCTGATGGCTCTGTTAGCCAATGTGTTTATAACTCTGTCGAGCCACTTAAGAGCAGCGCAGGGTCCGTCTCTCCCTTCGTTCTCACTCTAATGGAACGACCCTGCTATTTAACGGCTGCTAGCTGGTGCTAAGGAGCAGACACACATTTCCTTTCACACTCCGTTCGTTATGAGGTCCTCTGAGTTCTATAAAAGCTCCTTGGCACTTGCTAAGTTTCGACCCCTACAGCTCAAGCCCTTTCCCCGTGTGTGTTAGGGTTAAAGAGCACTGGTGGATGTTAACGGTGTTGCGTACTTTAAAAGTTTATTTGCTCCATTTAAATGTTCCACCCTGACCTCCGTACAAAGGGCACTCTCACACAGTCGAGGCTGCTCTGTGTTCTGCAGTGTGATGGATGGTAAAAGATTAATGAGCATTTTTTTATATCAAGGGTGCATTTATGGTGATGGGCTTTCGACATTTGCTGATAAATAATCGTGCTCACTTACGGTTTGATCAAGTGACGAGGCTAACCATGTATTCACACTGCAGCAAAGTGTGTTTTCCGTGTCGATGCTGTTAAGCTATGTGAATTCTGTGCTGTTCTGTTGTTGGTGCGAGCAAAGTGAAGCAGGTGAAGGGTGCTAAAAGAAGGTGAGCATTTCTAGTTGCAAATGAGAAGCAAATATTCCTGTGTGATGTGCGGTTACACTGAATTAGACTTCCCTTCACCTCATTGTCTAACACTCCAAATACAGTACAGACCGCGTCTCCTCAAATAGTAGATTGTGATATCATCAGGAGAAAATAACATTTGTTTAAGCCTGCTCAAACTGGTCAAACGTTTAGGAGTATTAAAATGGTTACAAACATTCAGTAGGACGTCTGAAAGTATTGTTCTGTTTAGCATATATGTGAACAACTTGGGGTGACTCCAGAGCTGTATTATTATCGCAGTTATTTTCATGTTGCGTTTTAAGGCCAATTAATGAATTCATACGTCAACAAAATACATTTCTTAACAATAAAAGTGACTGAAGAGCAGAATAACAGAGTGCACTTAGATTAGTAATTTAATAAACAGTTTCAAAATGCAAATCACCATGTTCTAGTTGTAATCATATTAAGATAAAATATGAAAAAATATGAAATGGAGTTCTGAAATCCAGACAATCATTCTGGATTTAATTCCAGTCTCTCTGCATTTCATGCACATCGGAAGAATTGTGGTGTTTAAAAAAATGTTTGCAGCTTGTTAACTAGGATGAAGAAAATACTTATATAATATTATATTATATTATACATATTATAATATGTATACGTGTATAGATAGACTGATAGATGTGTGTGTATTTATATGTGTATGTATGTGTGTGTTTGGTCACTAAAACCTTTTGTCTTCTAGCTATTTTTGAGACTGTTACCTTTGTCAGGTAAACTCTCACAGTATCATTTTCCCCATGTCTTTATTATTATTTGATTTAGTGATATTTCTGGTGCTATCTAACTGTTGGCATACTACTTCTGGTATTTGTTTTAGTGGGGACACCAGACATGCAAATTTAGAAAACGCCTTGCAAAATGAATCACTGTTGTCAGTCATGGTTACGAGGCAAATAAACTGCTTACAAAACTAGAGAATATTTAAAAATGACATATCTATTAATGATGTATCCCCCATTTTTTGTGAGCAGTGTAGATTAGGACTTCTGCACCATGGTTATTATAATCGTGTGTATGTCAGGGAGAAAGCAGACTAGGGAATGCAGAAGAGTCTGATGTTGAAGCACCTTGGGTCCTATACAGGGATTCCCTTTTTAAGCTGGCCTGACAATATATGGACTTCATGATAGGAATCCAGTGATAAACATAAATGCACATCCGGCAGAAAGCGTGTTCAAGTTGAGCGCTGAGAAATGTAGTGAGGAAAAGCCGTGGTTTCACAAGGCTACAAGGTTACACTTGTTTCAGTTATTTACATTCAATACATTATTCCAAAAATGACATGAGATATTCAACACAGTTTTTGATTGGTCTCTTATTTTTCTAATAATTGTAACAAATAAGACGTTGTGCCACATTCAGAACGCTGGCCGTGAAATCTGTGGTGCTGCACGTCTTCACAATTTCACCTTGTTACCGTTTTCCCCTTATACCTTTATTTTACAAACATTTTCCACACAACTTTGTTATTGTGACATGTCAGCTCAGGGCCGATAACGGGACCCTGAGGCACGCCACAAGGTTGCCTAATGGGTATGTCTAAGTTCAAGTAGAATTTTTGGCATGCGCGTTTGAGACGCCGTGGCGGCGGTCATTAAGGTAAACATATCCTGGCGCGGGACGAGGTGTAGCCATCGCTCTTTTTTTTTTTTTTTCTCGTAGTCAGTCATGGATCCATCTCTCTCACTCACTCTCTCTCACACACACTCAGCTAAGGTTCTGCTGATGATTCGTCACGTTATCTCTTGCACTCACATGTAAACAGTTTATTTAGTGTTTGCTGGGTCTTCCTGCTGCACAGACTCGCTGACACTGGCTGAGCAGAAGCAGACCCCCTCCACAAGATCCACAACCACTGATAACCCCGAAACACTGCATTAATACAGCGCACACACGCGCACACATACACGACGAAAAAGCAAGGCAGACCTACAATACAAGATGTACATGCTGATAACCTCCAATCATTACATTAATAACACACACACACACACACACACACACACACACACACACACACACACACACACACACAGGATTAGTGTCATGCGTGAGTGAGCACTGGAGACAGGACACACTGGTTTAGATTAGATAGAGGAGAAAAATGATCATCACCGATGTAATGTTTACAGTCTAAACTCCCATCACACAGGCTTTAACTTTTAACACTAATTATCTTGGTCACATCATGTTGTGCTCCAATCGAATGGATTTCTTAATATTGAGTAATAGGACTAAGGCATTGGCGAGGTGGGAAAGAATATACAATCATACTTTTTCATGGTGTTTGACAAATTTTTAGCTGAAACAGAGAATCTCTTCTCTAATAAATATATCCCAACAAGGGAGAAATATAAATATATGAAGATCAAAAGGGAACAGTTTCATGCTCCACCATCTTCTAGATCTCCACAAATAATATAATAATAACAATAAAAATATAATAATAATAAATAGCATGAACAATATATTAAAGCATCAAAAGTGAAAAGACCATAATTCAGTAGTAGTGGGGAAAAATGACTTATTTTTGACAGTTTAAGTAGTAATGAGGGTTAATTATTAGCAGAAGTCACTTAAAATTGACCTTTTCTACCTTATTATTGGTATCTCATTTGTGGCCAGATAAAATGTCACAGCATCTGTGAATGTGCTTACATGTACATAATAATAATAATCATCATCATCATATTTCTGCAGGTATCTGATTATTTAAGTGGTCATGTAAATGTAATTTTCATCTATTTTCCCAGATTGGATTACTCTCTAGAAATTAGACTAAGAAATTCAATAATGACAGCTGGATTTAACTCCGTAATCTGATTTTTCATCTCATGCATATTCTCACTCTAAATCGTTTTTCTCAGCCACAAATTCTATTATGCTTATTCTAAGAGACTTCCTTGTCTTTTGAGTTCTTTTGTGTCTGGCTTGTTTCTATCGTGGGACCTGGCAACCCTGAAATTAAACGCAGCATCTGTGAAACAGCTTTTGGTAAGGAGATTAAGTTTTATTATTTAATTATTGAAGTTTGATGTTTACATCACATCCATTTGAGCTTATTTACTTATTTGCTAAGTAGAAATTGAGTCCTATAAACACACAGATATCAGATTATTCTGATTAACTGTGGGTTTCTGTGGAATAACTTACTGATCTTCAAATGCCTTTGAAATTATTGTTTAATTAAGTGCTGTTTCAGGCTGTTGCACAGACATGGTCTTGCACTGTCTGGCTTTCGGCATACTCTTTGGGGAACTTCCGTTTTAAGAACTACCAATCTAGTTTGTGCCTGTTTTGCAAACAGATCCAACCAACTGATAATTACTTCTGTGTCTGTTAGGGAAAATGGGTGGACATGAATATAGTAGTGTCTGGTTGTTAGAACACTACTATACACAATGACATACATTTTTACAAAAAAACATTTCTTTTTATGTTACTAGTCACAATATACTGTATTATCTTTAGGGCAACAGAATGGCCCTTATAGCCAGGTTACCAGCCAGGTTTCCATTTGCTTCCTCTTTTCATGGTAAGGGTCTCAGCGGGGGGGCAGGCTAAATTTACGAAACGATGTCTGCAACTAATTTAAAAGTAGCCAAACGTATTATATAGTAGCAACAGTTGTATGTAGAAAATTATAGCACAGAGCCAAGAGGATGACTAATGCCACAGCTCTGTTTTCCATAAACCTGCTCTCACCATGCAGAAGCCTGGAAGTTTGGTGGCAAGTTGCTGACAGTCAGGAATTCCTAGCAATTCCTTGTCTTGCATATGGAATATTAATTAAATATTCAGTGTTTTCTGTAAGCCATTTAAAGTATTGAATATTACCAGTTATTTTTGGTACCATTAGCATACAGCTATCAGGAAGTCTGACTAAGCAGCTCTGGAGTATTTGGAAATGTGTCCGCATCTGGAAAAAAAGCAATACAGAAACTGTAAAAGCAAACTTCAACATAAAGGCTTTTTCAGTCATTTAGAAATCCCAGCTGTGTGAAACAGGACATGCTGGGACACCCTAGATGAACCCAGCTAGGCAGAGCTGGGTTTTACACCCATACTGTGTTCAGTTTAGGGCTTATGGTTATGAAATTTCATAACCAGTATAAGCAATCTGAAAGAATTTAAACATTAATCATTAGTATACAACCCCCTTTGATCATATTGCCAGATAAAATAGGGCTCTGCTCAGATGCTGGAGTCTATTACAGGGCTGGGTAGAGGTCACTGTTGCAGCACCAGGTTATAATAAACTGCCTAATTCTGTCTATATGTGACTCCTGTCTTGTCTGGAAAGCACCACTATGACTCGAGCCTGGATCCCTGTGGCGGCTCCACCTGAACGCCTTACCACAATTCTGTTCCTAAATAAACAGCTGTGATTTCATTATTGTACCAGATATATTTTCCTTCTTACACCCTTCACACTACGTCTTGTTAAGGTGCGTGTGTTTATTTATCCATTACAGAGTTTATTTTATAAGTGCACTTTTAAATCCTACCCCTTTATCACTCTGTCCGGAGCAGAGAAACACTTATTCTGACCTCCTCAGGAAATCTATATGTACAATAACCTGAGTTCAGCCCCTATTTTTGGTAACAATAGATTTTAGGAAAATATTTCTCCAGCGAAACACATTAGCGTGTTTGTTATCAATAACGAATGAGCCCTGTCAGCAATAGGTTTCACCGTAACTGCCAACACGTCCTGCGGTTTTTCAATTCACATGCAAAATCTCTTGTGTGCGTACGTACGTGCACGATTGATTAACTCAAACCTGTAAATGACTTTGTGTTTGGTAAAGCCGTATACTGTTATGTTTGTCTGTTATTCGTATTGGTGGAGCCTGTTTGAGTATTGGAAAACCAGAGTCCTGTTTTTCTGTCTTTTTTTTTTTGGTTAACCGCTGTGTGTGTGTGTGTGTATGTAAGGTTGATTGATAAATCTGCAGAAGTGAAGAGGATCTAATGGATCTAGAGGATTAGTTGTGTTTAGCGCTGGTAGCAGACAGAGAGCCTGCTGTGCTCCACACCACCATCAATCACACACATACACACTCTTTTTGACTGTTTATATACACGGAGACATTTGTTAAATGCGCTGTGTCACTGTATGGAGAACTGAAGCTTTAATAATAATCACTGGCTGTGATGCGTGACAGACAAACGTTCAAAAATTAACCATGTTTGTTCCTTGTTTTTTGGTGAAAAAACATTTGAATTTTTACGCTGGTATATTGACCAAGGTTTTACCAAAGTACCGTAGTAAAACCAAATTACTATTCTATACTGCTCACAAAAAATTAAAAATATTTTTCAAAAAGTATTTCTAAATATCCCATAATTAATTATCCCTTGATTCTTGTTTTAGTAATTAAAAAGCTGTTTTCCCTGTGGGGACCAGCAAAATATCCCCACATGGTGAAACTGTAAGATCTTTATTTACTTGAGAGGTTGGAAGACCCTCCCCCCAAACACACACACACACACACACACACATAGAAAGACAGACAGACAGAGGATTAATTCTTAGTAATAGTGATGGTGAAAATGAATAGCTTGATTAGAAACCCAGGTTGGAGCTATAGGGTAATGTTATACCTTCCTATACACATGCTGAGATGCAGCAGATATTGGGCGTGTCCATGACAGACAGATAAAACATAGGAAGGAAGAGGACAATCTGTACATTCTGACCTCTGTATGATCCCAAGGTGAGTTGACCCATTTCTGACCCTGCTGTGACACGTCTGTGTATGTGTGTTGGATGGTATAGTATTTCCTCTATAGAAAGTTTCTTTTTAAGCAACATTTTTTCTCTGTCTGTGTGTCTTTGTGTGAGAGAGACAGGCAGAGAGACAGGCAGAGAGACTGACAGACAGGCAGAGAGACTGAGAGACAGACAGACAGACAGACAGACCCAGAGTGTCTGAGAGAGTCAGAGTGTGAGAGAGATGACCATGATCACACCAATTTCTTTTTGTCTTTCTTGGTGACTATCACACCGTATTGGTCAATGTCAAATTTTATCTTAATAGCGCTCTTTACAATTTTGCGTTGTCTCAAAGCAGCTGTATAATATTATATTTATCTTAAAAGGCCAATCCCAAATTGAGCAAGCCTATGGTGACAGTGGCAAGGAAAGGACTCCAATAGGGTGCACTATTGCTACTGACCGGACTGGATTATGTGCATCATGGGCCTCCTATTCAGAGGTTCAGAGTTGCAATTTTTGTACAAAGTGTAAGGTAAAATAAAAAAAATATTGTACAGGCTGTTTGATGTCCGAATTGGTGGAAAATGTTTGAATTCTGAGTTTACTGCAACTGGGAGTCAATACAGAGGTGGAATTTATATTCATTCATGCCAGTTTCATGAGACTAAATATGCAAACTTTGAGCTGTAATTTTATGATCACTTTTCAAAAGAGTTTCTGTTGCACAGAGACATAAGCAGTTACTCTGGACAATGAGATTCTTATTCTGCAGTACCGCCCGGATAAGAAGTACACTGCTCTCAAAAACTAGGGGATATTTCATTTTGAAGTATCCTCCAGTTTTTGTCAGCAGTATACGAACAATTACAGTAAATACTAAATAAGGCTATATCTTTTAAATATGTGTATAGAGATTAAAGGATTTCATCTGAGTAATAAAACACGTTGTCAGAGTTATGGTTGATATGTTTACACTCTGCATTCCAAAACTTCCACGTCTGTGTATGTAATGGTTTAGCTCTGACGCAGGTGGAAATGTGGCCTGCTTTCTGAATACAGGATTACTGACCGGTTCCTCAAACGAGCACCAGCTCCAACGGCAGCACTGAGTCTATAGAATATAGCATGGAAAGCAAAGGAACAAAAGTACTTGCCTTTGTTCCAGATCACACCATGCATTATGCCAAATTAGTACACCTTGTGTTGTGACGGCATTGACGATACTATTGAGTAAATGATTTTAAGCTTTGGGATGTGGCCCGTTTTCAACCTTATAGGCACCGTGTTCCTTTGTTTCCTGCTTCATCAGTGCTTCCGTGTGATTCAGCAAGACTTGTAAATAATACTCAAATGTTCTCCGCCGAAGTGTAACGTGCCCTGGCAATTCTCTTCTATGCTAATAACTGACTCTTTCCCTGGCCTAAGCCATAATACTACCCTGCTCACAAATATTAGGGGATATTTTTAAATGAATAGGAAGTGATTTTTTTTAAAAAGACATTTGATTTTATTTCATTAAACAAGATAATCAGAAAAGCAAATAAAGTCAAAAGTTGTTTTATTATGCAAATGAGATGCAAACTCAATTATGGTGATTGAGTAGCAAGTGATATATTCACGGGAGTGAACAGAAGCATGTCAAACTAGACAAGAGTGCCCCACAGTGACTGTTTAGCAGGGTGTCAGTAAGAGTGCCAAAAACACACTGATAGTGATGGGGCGTGGACAGGATCAGGTTGCCCAACAGGATCCTTATGAGGATTTTCCCTGATCCTGTTCTATCATTTTTGCATCGCACTGCCTTGACAGTGCACTAAGCTTTCTCATCTACTCTCCTCCTGCTCTCTGCTCCTGTTGGGGGTTGCCACAGTGGACCTAATCCACATATTAGACCTAGCACAGGCTTTAGATCCCCATCCTGCCAATACCTTCACATTTCATCCAGGCTCAGGCACTTACACATGGACATTTCAGAGACACCAGCTGATCTAGAGCTTGTCTTTTGGAATGTGGGAGGAAACTTGAGTACCCCGAAAAAGCCCTTGCAGACAGGATTAACCTCCATACAGGTGTGGACTGGACTTTGGAGCTGTGAGGTGACACTGCTTATCACTTGTGCCATTGTACAGCACCACCTTGTTTTTTGTTATTCTTTTTGACAAATGATTGCAGAAAGACTCCCCAGGTTAACCATAGCGTAGGGCATATCCACAGAAATACTGATCATACGTTCTTAAATTCACGTAGTGTGAGCTGTGCAGTGATTAAGAGACTTTTAAACACTCAGTGGAGTGGAGTAGGCAGGAAAACCTCTCTTTGGTCCTCCTGTTTTGATATGAAACAGCCTTGTTAAGCTTTTCTGTTATTCTTTAGTGACACTCATCCTATATACTTTATTATTGGAGTGAAAAGTTCACAGATTCTAATAAGAACTTCAACAATTGCACACACATCCCGGGGCATATGTAATCTTAGGGTTTGAGAGGGGTCAGAGAGAGGTCAGAGGTATCTGAGTGGGTTTGCTTAGGGCTGAAGTGTACAGTGTTGTGAAGGATAATACCTTGTAACTGTAGCTGTAGCCTTCAGGTGTGAGTGTTTTATGTATTTTTGACAGCTTTGTTGTGCTCTCTTTCTCTCTCTCTCTCTCTCTCTCTCTCTCTCTCTCTCTCTCTCTCTCTTTCTCTCTCACATACACATGCGCTAAAAAAAATTGAATATGAACAACACACACAAGCTGTGTTTTATGGCGGAGAACCTGTCGTATTATCCACATCCATGTACATTTTAGACCTTTAGCAGACACCTTTATCCAGACTGACTTGAAATTGCGGGTTAAGGGCCTTGCTCCATGGTCCAACAGCAGCAGCTTAGTAGAGGTGGGATTTCAAACCTGGATCAGTCATGTACCTTAACCACAAAGCCAGCACAGTCCAATCACACCCTTTATCAAAATGTTTTTTTTTTTTTTTTACAGACTTTAACCATCCCTTTAAATAATCATTAAGAAAGTGGAAAGTATACAGCACCACCAGCACCTTAATTTGGCTGTCTGTCTGATTTGGATATGAGAGCCAGAGGGTATTCAGCAGGGGAGCATTCAACTTCAGGAAAGTCTTTAAGGCTGAGATTGTTTGGTCTGTGCATGTGACAAAAATCTACAAGCTTTGCACAATGATGATAGGGTGGCAAGTTTTAATTTACATTTAATTTTAAGTAAAATTTCTTGTTTTCCCTTTTGGTGCCATGTGGCGCAATGTTTAATGGTCAGATGAGACCAAGATTGAACCTTTTGAACTGAAATCCAAGCATTATGTTTGCTGCAAACCATTAACGGAGTGTAGAGTCCAGAGATGGAACAATGTTTAATGTGCGTGTATTTGTTTTTGTGTTTGAAGTTGATCTAGAGCACATGAGGACGGTGAAGCTCGATAAACATCAGCGTTTTTGTCAGGAGAATGGCATCATCAGCCAATTTGTATCGGCGAAAACGGGAGACTCGGTCAGTAGTGAACACACACGTATTTATTTTGAGCCCAGTTCTGTATTTCTGATGTATTTGAACCAGCACTGTCTGTCTGTGTGTGTATGTATGTATGTTTGTATGTATGTATGTATATGGTTTGCAGGTGCTCCTTTGTTTCCAGAGAGTAGCTGCTGAGATTTTGGGAATAAAACTGAATAAGGCAGAAATAGAGCAGTCTCAGGTGAGCATAACCTATGCAGTCTGCATGTGTTTTTATTGAAATTCTACTCTGTAGCTTCCTTTTAATGGAACAGGCCCAAATTACCTTGGCCAATAATATTTGCATAGGAAGTCTGCTCCTGAAATACAGCACTAATCCATCATAAACATGCAGGTGTAAATGCACCCAAGAGTTTGCAGAGATTGAAATCCTTTATCCTTTATCCCCTATTTAAACAGTGAATACAGCTATCTCTCATGAACACGTGACAACCAGAACCCTCCCAATACTTCATAATGAAATTCCAAAAATCAATACATCGTAACCAACTCCCCTGTATGATCACACCAAAAACAGCCTTATTACATCCAAAAGTAATCGTCCAGTATTAAAACTCCACTGCATTATATCAAACCCTCTAGTTAAATCTATTAAATGCATCAATTGGTATACCGGTGACTGGAATCTACCAGTTTTTAGCGTGGTTGGATCTCATTTAACTGATTGTGTGCCGGTCACATTTGACTTGTGTAGCGAGCGACAACAGAATTCAGTTCATGTGTGTACAGAACTTTAAATACGGCTCAGTCACTCACCAGCATGTTTGTGCTGATGATGTTAGATTTCAGTTGTGTTTTTAGTGCCTCTTTTTAGGCACCAAGTAGTGCAATATTGAGGGAGTATGGATCTATTTTGGAGACATCCACATCTTCAGGATGGAAGTAGGCTCCTTCACAGTCAGTCCTGTTTGCTGCAAATTGTGAAAGTGAAGGAACATCTCTAAAAAAATGTTCAGAACACCACATTTAATAAAATGCTTAGAACAGCATCAACCCACTGAACTGACTTTGACAATTACAATGCAGAAGCCTCTCTTTTTTTTTTAGCAATTAATATGTTTCTTTTAAAATGAAAAATTAAACAAGAACGTTTCTGTGCGTTGTCTTTATACTTCTTATCAGATCAGAATCAGCAAAAAAGAAATAGGTTGATCATATGTTTAAAGAATTAGCAATCAGAATCAGCCAAGACTGCAGCTGGTGCATCTCTATTTTAGTCAGGATTAAAACTGACCACCAACGTAACCAAAAACTTTTCCCTGTAAATTATATTTAACCGAATCCCAACACAGTGCAATCCGTCATAATTAAAACTCCTACCAATATATTACCGAAACCTCTCCCAGTCTGCTACATCACAACCAGATTCTGTTACAATAAATGACATCCGTTCCTCCTATACAGTATTACACACCATTATAATATACAGTAATATACAGTACACCACATCCCATTTAATAGACTACGTAATAACCAAAGCTTCTACCAATAAATCCTAACCTCACAAAACACACGGCTCATTACTTCAGCACCCAAACCTGTCACATTATACTGTATACACCAGGAGCATACAACAGACAACAGATAAGTGTAAAACTACTGCCTAACCATGGACTTACCTGACTAAATGTTTTTTTTTTTTGATTATTATCTGGATTACAATCCAAATACAGAGACACATGAAGCAATCAGGTGTAAAGAGGGCGCTGACTGTTGGTTTATATCTTGTCTGTGTGTGTATGAGTGGGGATGTGGGGGAGGAGGTTAATACATGTCTGTTTTGTAAGCAGAAGGAATCTGATTTATTATGCTTATCTGCTGTGTATGTCTGTGTGATAGACTCTCATTAACAGTTATCAGGCTTAGAGAGGTTAACATGGGGTTATGACCTTTGAACAGATTGCATACGATTCATCATCCTGGATGTTACGTCTGTGTGTGTGTTTGTTTTGTGTGTGTCTACTTTTCATTCTATATAAGTCTGTTTTTTTTGTTCTCACTCAAATTTTTCTGTTTCTGTTACCCCACCTTTCTCTCTGTGTGTATGTGTGCGTGCGTGCGTGCGTGTAGAAGATCGTGCGAGCTGAACTGGTGGATTATCCTCAGGATGAGGGACCAATTAATCAAGACACAAATCAGAGCAAAATCTGCTCTGTTCAATAACAGAACAGAACAGAACAGTACGTGTGTGTGTGTGTGTGTGTGTGTGTGTATGTGTGTGTGCACAGTATGCGTGTGTTCATCTCTTCATTGGTACACCCTCTGCTTCACAAGTGTAAAGGTGTCATCCTTATTAAAGTGTTTTTTTTTTCCTGCCGCTGATTCAGCAATGCAGTTGGTAAGCCTTTAGGTGGACTATATCATGTTCTTGCTGTATTCGTTCTAGTTAATTTCTCGTATACTGAAAATAGTACGGTGAAAAGCCTCTGACATCAAAATAATCACTGGAGTTTTTCCATGGAATGGGTGTTGTAAATTAAACTTCATTTTCGTTAGTTTATCAACACTGCATGTAACAGCACATAATCTAACTATTTATAATGAATAGTGATACTGAAGATATGGATATGTTGGTGAAGTTATCATCCTTTATCCTCTGTGGCCAAAAAATCTGCTGCTGTATGCTTCAGTAAGGTTCAGTCTTACTGCACTGTTAGCCATGGATAGAAAAGGGGTCATCTGTAACTACTGGCGTTTACCTGTGAGCCACAGGAGCTGCTACCCATACCGGGGAAAAAAAAAATCATGGTTACACACTGCCTCTAGTGGCTAATTGTTTTAATTAACAATTTACTGGACAAGGGCAGCTCAATCTGTAAGATCAATGCAAAATGTCTTATCTCCTCTTGTGTTTGTGTTTCTCTATGCGTCTTTGTTTCAATGTGTGTGTGTGTGTGTGTGTGTGTGTGTGTGTAGCGGGTGGTGAAGGCTGACATAGTGAACTACAGCCAGGAATCGGTGGCTCGGACGGTCAACGCTCCACGAAGTTCCATGTGTGTTATACAGTGATCAACAACACAACAGTCTCCCTGTTTGTCTCTCTCACACTCAGCAGGCAGCTTTCTAAAGACACACACGCACAGAGTACATACAGAGCTGAGTTGTGTGTGTATATAGTCTATGCTCTTGTATATAGGCAGGTTAATGTTTACGTTTGTATGTACCTACCTATTTACCAAGTACATCATCACACTGAGTTCTGATTGGCTGGGTCAGTAGGAATAAAGTAAATACAATGTATAGAATTCAGAGTGAGGTGCTCCTGATTAAAAAAAGAAAAGTCTACAGTTACCATTTGCTGTGTCCCAAAGGCTTTGAAATAAGCATTCTTATTAGAGATCAGTGTCCAAAAGTCCAACACGACATTTTTGGCATCTGATGGTCCCTGCGACTCCAGCAAAACCTGTGTAATAACACAAAAACTAGCCGTAGTACAGTTGTACCCCACTGTATGAACTTGAACAATATATAGGTTTAAATAATATAGGTTCACACTATGTAAATATCAAAACAAGAAACACAGGTAGAAGTGTTTTCTTAAAACCTTACATTAATTAAACATGCCCTCTAGTGTTTGGGATGAAGCGACTGTTTTGTGTGTTTGTGTGTTTGTGTGTTTGTGTGTTTGTGTGTTTGTGTGTGTGTGTGTGTGTGTGTGTGTGTGTGGCTTTAGTGGGAGAAAACTGTTTACTGAATCCTGTATTCATGATACTGAAAAAGAATACAGGATTTTTTTTCTGTTAGAATGCCCATAAATCAAGGACTTTCTACAAAGTTATTCCTAAATAAAGGATTTTTATTTTATGTACTATGTAATGTCTATCAGTCAACAATGTCTATAGTGAAATGTAGGAAATCATTTCAAATGGACTGTTTGCATGTAATATTTCATTATTTTTATGTGGTTTAAAAAATTGTTGACATTACCAAAAATCCTGGATTATTGTTTTGAAAATCTATGACGTATACATATGATAAATACCAGACATACAAATTCTTTCTTTTATACAGTATATCGTTTACGATCTATAATAATGTCTAAATATCATTGACTTTTTAGTGAAACTATAGCATTTTATAAATCAAGTATTTTTATTTGACCATATTTCTATATTGTACAAGACCCAAATAAGTTATACAATACAATACAATACAATGCAATATGTTTTACCCACTACAATCTATCATGATTTAAGGAAATCACCATCACAAATTGTAATAAATCATTACCGGACAGTGTTTTTGTGCTTGCCATCTTAGCTGCCTGGACAGAAAAATTTAGTCACTTCCACTAACTGGTCAGAATAAAATGGGGGATGGAGGGGTGGTACTTCACTTCACATTTGGGTAGGGCTAAGTATCATTTTTATAAATATTCAATACTGACACAAATCCAGTAGTCTGACAAATGAAGATAGATGCAGCCAACCTCAGTCTGACAGTTAACTGTCGAGGAGTTAGTAGACACAGATATGAACCTGTGTGGAAGAGAAAGATGACACGCAATCCAGTAAAGATTTCCAGCACTGGTCCCAATGCTGAGCCACTCTGGTTTACATCCTGTCCCTGGTGAGACGTTTGTTGGATTGCACATATGTTTGTTTTTCTGTCTTGCCATGGAATTCAGACTTCAGTAGTAGTGCAAGACCATGGGTGCCCCCCTTGACACATTTCAGCCTTATTTACTTCGGAGCGAAAACTAAGTATTAGAGAAGATGTGTAACTATTTTTTTTTTTTGTCCAAGATTTTAAAATTCTGCTAGTGGCAGATTTGCTGAACTTACATTTTTCTGTCAGGCTCATTGTTTTTAGGACCAAAGCTGTGACATTATGCTGATCTATGTGCTGATCCTCCGTGTTTTCATTTCATACTTTTTTTGTTTTATCAAGATCTTAAATATACCAGGGCCAGGCTGTCCACCATTTCATAGTGCAACACATCATTGTATACTGCGTACATTTAGAAATAGAAAATGTTTTGTTTTATAAGTGTTATTAAAGTTCTATGACTCATTGAAACGCTTATTTATCTTTTTTTATTTTTCAGAAAATGTGAATTCTGTGTAAATGTTTTCCCTAACCTAGATCAAGGAGTAACAACAGATATAAAGACGTGGTCATGGTGACCATCCAAGGTTAATATGGTTAAAGTTATGTGTTATTGTGTGGAATGGAATCTGGACTGTTAATCACATCAGAGCAGATGGCAACCTAAAATGTTTTATTAGCTGAAATTAAAATGGAAGACTTTAGGTTTATTGTGGTTTTCTATTAAATGGCCAGGTCTAAATATTGACTTGAGAATTTTATGAATCTAAGTGAATCTTCCAAGATTCTTAATGCACATTATATTCAATGTTCTTGAAAGTTTGTATAAAATGTTGCGTAAACTTTTGACATTATTGAAAATAATGTGTGGTGAGTATGTATTCAGTGTGGGTCTGTGTGTTTTAAAGAGGTCCGACAGGTGTGATAATACATTGTTGAAGAAGAGCCGAGTCCAGGCACCAGAGCCAAGTGTGAAACAATATTAAGAGCTGTAATTTCAGCCAGTCTTCTTTCTCATTTTCTCTCTCACTCACATACTTAATGAGGGGGAAAGCCCCTTGGTGGTTAATCCTCAATTAAAGAAACCTTATTCAGGTTGGGTAGGTGATGGTCTACATTAGCGGTAGGAGTGTTGGTCGAGGGTGTATGGATTACCATGTTGCCGTTTTGTTTTATTTATGAATGCTGCTTATTAAGTTTACAAATTATTTAATAATGGGGAGATATTTAAGCCCTTGTGTTAGTGATGCAAAATGATATCATAGTTACTGTGGTTCATTTGAGGTTGTAATTATGTAGCTTTTTATCATTCATTCAGACCAATCAAGTAACATCCATGTCAGTGTCGATATTTGTCTTCTAGAACATTCAAATATGTTCTCTACTACTGATTTTTAAAATGTGGAGTATTGTTGGGTCATAACAATCTTTATTAAATATACAAACCAAACAGTATTGCCATTATTTGTTCTAAGCCAGAGCTCCCACAGATGGATTCCAACAGGACCAACAGGGGACACTCTTGAACTCTCCCACAGGCACAAGCAATTGTGTCCTACCCCCAAACCTGCGTTCCTGACCAAGATGTGGAGATAACAAGGGTCAGTGATATTTGATGATAAAATTGTGCAAAGTACTAAATACTATGACCTTACCCTATTTGATCTTAATAAATGAGATTCTTCACAATTATAGTAATTTGTGCCCTGCTGTGTTACATGGAGATATAGCATAGTTGATCAAAAATTATTTTTATTTTATGCTTGTTTTTAGCTAGTCCCCAGAGAACACATGGCGCAAAGGGAAAGCATTCCCTGGATGGGATGCCAGTCCACATATGCACTGAGGATGATCCTGATAAAATATCCTCCCTTCAGAGGATAGAATACGCAAATCCATAATTTTTAAACACTTTACACGAAGAATATTATAGTTTTATTTTATATTAAACCAATCTTTTCCCATTCCACTTCTGAACAATGCCAGAGCTATTTAAGCGATCTGCTGTTTAAATACGAGCTGGTTTTGAAGAGGTGACTAAAAAAACGCTGTTGTCCTGTCGCGGGAATAAAGAGGTCTCGCGCTTCCCGCCCCCTGCACGTCTGCAGGCTGACAGGCTGCGCTCGCGCTGTTTGGACAGGTGTTTTTTTAAACAGCGCCGTTACACAGCAGCTTTCTCTTAGAGAAACGACAGGACACGAGGAAAGAATAATATATGATGGAAAATAATGCCAGGAAAAAGTGGCACAGGGATGAAGATTTGACAGATGGGAGGAGGTCGAGAGGGATTTCAGTCCAAATTAGTTTGTCGGTGTGTTTCCCGCCAGCTCGCGCTGATTGATGGCGTGGCTAATTTGTTCAACGTCAGTTAGCTTAGCATGAGGCGCAGTCTGAGTGAATGCTTCTGCTGTTTGGTTCATTAGCGCGACTGAGCTGCGTGAAATAGTCTTATTGTGTTCACAGGTAAGATCTTAGAATGCTTGGGTTCAACAGCCATTGTTTGCAGTTTTATAGGTTTTTTTTTTGCACACGTGATGACGTCAACCTTCACAGACTAGGCAAAAGTCTCATCCACATTTCAAGTTCTCATTTGTTCAAGAGCATCTGCGCAAATCTAAAATATATACACCGCTCACAAAAATCAGGGGATATTTCATTTTGAAATAAAGCTACGTTAAGTGGTCAACGGTTTTCTGTCCAAACTACACGATGTCAGGCAGTGTAGAGTAGTATACCACTCAAAAATCTATGAAATATCTACTGTTTTTTGTGAGCAGTATATACAGGGTTCCCTGGTTTATGGCGGAGGGGTTACGTTCCAGGACCACCCGCAATAAACGGAAATTTGCGAAGTAGGGACGATATATTTATTTAAGTATTTATACACTATTTTAGAATTAGAACTGAATAAATATGGTTTTGTAGGGTTTTTAACTGTTGAGTCATCAAGCAACACGCTGAAGTAATCGAACGTTCTCTTTACTTAACACACCATACATCACTCTCGTATCACACATGCTC
>JAUZST010092057.1:0-45358 GCA_034779995.1 Parotocinclus haroldoi
AAGGCGGAATATGGGTGGTGTGAAAACGCGCACACGAATAGCCACTGCATCTCCAGATTTGCGGAATGGAAAAAAAACATGCAAATACAATAAGTGGAAAATATATATGTTTCGTTTTGTGTGTGTATGCTTATCAAATCTATTTTGGAGAAGTTTTACTGCCTCGTATCAATTTTAGATCATGTGTAAGCGGTTGAAGAAACAAAACGGGCAAAAACCGAAAACCATTAACCTGATCTGTTTCTATTTAACATAAGCAAGTAAAAACACATCCTATTAATCAATAAATATGTAATTAATATTAATATAAGCGTTAGATCGACTACGAAGTAGCTACTGTACTATGTTACGGGTCTGGGTTACAAAATAAAAGTTGAAGCTTGAGCTTTTATTATGAACTGCTTTCCATACGCAAGGTTTCGCGTAGCCACATAGCAGCTTCAGATTTCTCTTTACTTTTTCCCTTTACTCGTTTATTCAGTTATTATTTGTTAGACGCGATGTTTCGTAGGAAGCTTACAGCTTTAGATTATCACAATCCCGCCGGTTTTGATTTCACAGGTGAGTGGAGAGGAGAAAACCGGCAGATCTGACAAGCTCGTGCGTTTCATGATTATTTTTATTTACACGGATTGAATGACTGAATTAAAGATCTAAAGTGGTTAAGAACCCCTATAAACTCGAAGAACAACGAATCAAATTTCTTTGTCGTATGTAGTTTAATGTCACAGGTGTAAAATCTCTTTTTTTTTTGCACCTTTGTAATGGTCAGGTAAAAGCTTATTACAGGCCGTCTTCGTTAATTCGATTAATCTAAACTAATCCTGAGATTAAGTTCTCCTTTCAACCGATCCATAATTAATAGCAGATCCATACTTAACCGTGATAGTGGATTCTCCACCTTACTTAACAGTTGTTGTTGCTTTAAATATATTTAATTAGATCTTGTGTTTGGACGTTTTAGAATGAAATAAAATGCTTCTTTTTTCGATTGATATCGCTTCCAGGGCCTCGATACGGAAGTTCTGTGTTTGTAATTGAGTGAGAAGGTTGAATGTTTTCTTTAGCCTGAAAAGTGAGGTGCTGGCAGGGGTTGCTGCTAGTTGATCGGCCTCCCCTCCCTCAGCCACAGTCTTCGGGTGATGCCCAAACACACCCCCCCCCCCCCCGTGCGTTCCGTATGTCTGTTAATTAGGTGTTTGTATGTCCGTTCTCCTCCCCCTTTAACCCAGACGAGTCCGAGTTCAGAAACTTTATCGTCTGGCTGGAGGATCAGAAGATCAGACATTATAAAATCGAGGATCGGGGGAACCTGAGGAACATCTCGAACTCCGAGTGGCCAAAAGCCTTCGAGAAGGTGATTATTGGGATGGGAAGAGATTACCTGTTTTACCTGGGGGAGGGGTGTGACGCTCTTTGGTTTGGGGGAAAAGCCGTCGTGTTTTTTTTTTTTTGCCTTTTTCCTCCCCCCAATCTTTGTTTTTGTCGGTCTGTGTTCTCAGTACCTCCGGGACGTGAGCTGCCCGTTCTCAGCTCAGGAGCGACAGGAGACCATCGACTGGCTGCTGGGACTCTCGGTTCGTCTCGAATACGGAGATAACGGTACGATTGGTGCATTTCAACATAAAGTGCAGGGTCTGCGCTTCTTTCTTTCTTTTTCAACCGATTTTAAAGACTCGTTTTGTATTCAGGGGAGAATCAAAAAAAGGACATGGGTACCAGGGGTAATGCATATCTAAACGGGGGATCTTTAAGTTCTCAGAATTGACCATCGGTGAGTAAAAAATAAGAAACTTAAGTAGAAATGGAATAGTGAGACCTGCTCATAAGTTCAGTTTATTAGTAGCCTATGAATATAATGAGACAAGATGGCTTCTAATCAATATAATATTGCTATTTATATTACAGACAAGTTAACTTTATCCATGTATTATTATTATTATTATTATTATTATTATTATTATTATTATTATTTATTGTTAGAATTAGACATCTCTTGTTACCGGTTGCGATTATATGAATCATTACTTGCTCTCACCACTAGATGTCAGTGTTTCCTAAGATAAGACGACGCGTAACGGGGCGCTGTTGCTTTTTTTCTACAAGGAAGATCTTTCAAAGAAAAAAAAAAAGACCAAACTTTATAAATGAGCCATGATTTTAAGTCTGCAGTAGCCCTGTCTGTGATCTGTTGATGCTGAACGAAAAACAAACGAAGAAATCACAAAGAAAGAAAATGCTGCCTCGAACCCGGGAGTCTAAGCGTTAAACAAAGCATGTGAAGTATGACTTTGTGTGTGTGTGTGTGTTGTTTTTTTTTTTTTTTTGTGTGTGGAGATGTTGGGACAGGATGGTTTTGGACTACAGCCTGGATCTGGATCAGATCTGATTGGACGCTTTCCTTCAGACCATCTGGATCTGATTGTGGAGGAAGTTTAAGTAACTTTATACTGTGTGTGTGTGTGTGTGTGTGTGTGTGTGTCCGTCCGCAGTGGAGAAGTACAAGAACTGCACACCTGTTTCCGAGGGGAACAGCTCGACCCAGAAGCCGACTGATCCTCTCATTAACCTGGACAGTGAGTGCCCCCGTCCTCTAATTAGGCTCTTTATTCTCACTCACACGCCCTAATAACACGTTAAAGCCCCACCTGCCCCCACCTGCCCCCACCTGCCCCCCCTCCCCGTCACACCGTTTACCACCGAGCTGAACAACGAACAAAGCAATGGTGTTAAAGAAGCAAAGCAATTAATTACTTAATTTAAAAACGCAATGAACACGTACATCATTTTTTAAATATATATAAACAAAAAAATATTTTATGTTTTTATAATTTTTCATTTTTAAAAAAGTGAATTGATGATATTAAACTGGAAAGGAATCGAATTCTTAAAAATATATAAATGTATTAAAGTAACGGACAAACTACAGTAATAAAATCTGAAATAAATAATCTTACCATTTAAAAAAAAAAAAAAAAGTGCAATATATGAATAATAAAAAGAATATCTCACTCGTATAAAATAAGGAATTCCTGCAAAAATGTACAATATTTTTAATGAATAGTGCAATAAAATAAAACGATAATTAATATGTTTAATATGAAACAATAAGCTGTTAAATATTAAAATAATAATAATAACATTGAATAAATACACTTCTAAAGTGAGTAAATGAAATGTTTTATTATAAGCTAGTATATAGTTAAAAAAAAACAATTAAAAAATCAAAAAACGCATTTTAAATAAAATAAATCGGTTCAGTTTCGTAGCGGCTTTTATCTCCGTACAGAAGCAGGAGTTCCAGATCATCCTCATCTCTCTCTCGTTTGTTTGTTTGTTTGTTTGTAACAGGTAATAATCCGGATTTTAAGGCTGGAGTCTCGGCTCTGGCAACCCTCCTAAAAATCCAGAGACACGATGATTACCTGGTGATGCTGAAGGTGAGACCGGGGGCGGGGCCGTGGGCGTGACTGTGGGCGTGGCCGTGACGCTGTGTGATTTCTCTGCCCTGACAGGCCGTACGGATTCTGGTGCAGGAACGACTGACCCCTGAGGCCATTTCTAAAGCCAGCAAAGCTAAAGAGGTGAGAACGGGCCCCGAAACGTACGTACGTTACCCCCCCCCCCCCCCTGTCCATTTATAACGTGTGTGTGTGTGTGTGTGTGTGTGTTTAGGGTTTACCCGTTGCTCTGGATAAACACATCCTGGGCTTTGATACAGGAGGTGAGTTTATTGGTGTTTTTATTTTGAAGGTTCTTGTCTATAAGGGAATCTTTTTTTTAAATTTTTTTTTTTATATATAATTCTTAAGAATTGAATTCCGCCCACAGACGCCACCCTAAACGAAGCGGCTCGCATCCTGCGCCTCCTGCACGTGGAGGAACTGCGTGAGCTGCAGACCCGGATCAACGAGGCCATCGTGGCCGTCCAGGCCATCATCGCCGACCCCAAGACCGACCACCGGCTCGGAAAAGTGGGCCGATGATGGGGCGGGATCTGGGGCGGAGTTTGGCTATGAATTTCGAATGAGGACGCGTTTCATATTGGACGTTTAAAAAAAAAAAAAAGGGGAGAGGGAGAACTAGAGAAGAGAGAGATTTGCTTTTGGACGTCTTATTTAAATCTGTAGAGGGTTTCTTTCTTTTTTTTTAAGTAGCCTTAAATTTGAACGACTGAGTTTTTTGTTCCGATCTGAAAGCGTGAACAGTTTGATTAAAGGTTAAAAAGCGTCCTCTCCCTGTGATCTGTCTTCTTCTCCTCGGAGCCTCAAATCCAGGTCGTGTTTTGGCTGCAACCCAAACATGGGGCTTTCGCAATTCCCAAATCCAGCTGCACCTCACAGGATTCTGACGGGAACGCGGAATGCAGGCCGGGGGCCAAGAAACGCTCCCAGGGAACTGCGATTCGCAGGGGGTATTAGTCCTGGTGGGGGCGCTGGACTTGTGCCCTGTTTGGAGCACTGAGTTAACCCTCGTAACCTCTCGAACCCGGCCAGGGTCGTGTAGGAATCCCGAATGCGAAATAAAAACTTTACATAATGTCTGACTTAATATATATAAAAAAAAAATCAAATTCATTAAGTGATGAGGCAGTAATATTAAACAAAATAAATAAGATTCTTAAAATAATAAACGTGAAATAGCATGATTATTTAAAAAGGAAAAAAGTACTGCAATAAAATCAGTAGATTAAATAAATTAGAATGGAAAAACGGCGATTCTTAAACTAATAAACCAACAAAATGACATTCTTTAATAATAAACTAAAATGTAAGATTTTTAAATTATAATTAAATAATATCCTAAAATAAACCGCCAATAAACTGATCGATTAAACAACAAAACATGAACAAAATAAAAAAAAACACATAAATCGAACGAACGAATAAAAAAAATAAGTGCAGTAATATTAAACAAAATAAACATAAATTCTTTAAAAAAATAAGAAAATAAAACCATAAAATATTGCAAGAAAATCAACTGATTAAATGGCAGCTAAAAATTAAATGAGTAAAAAATAATTACACAAATCAAATGAATGAAGTTTTTTTTAACGGATGCAGTAATATTAAAAAATCAAACGGTATTTTTAGATGATGAGAAATAATTTGTAATCGTTTGTTATTGTTATTCTGGGAATTAAAAACGCCGTAAGAGTTCAGGGTTGAATTAGGGGCAAAGAGAGCACCCTAGAGGGGAGCCCGAAAATACGGGGAGGGGGGAGGGGTGTAGTGGAATTGCAGAAAGAGGCGAGTCTGCGAATCGAGTGGTGAATCACATTTTATTATTATAAATATCGTACAAAAAAAAAATAGGTTACAAAAGAAGGAACTATGTTCAATATTCAAAGCAATTTCAGGTGTGGGGGTGGTGGTGGGGGGGGTCGTGTTTAGTGCACTGAATACTGCAAGGACTCACACACACACACACACACACACACACTTACTCTGGCACACACGTACACACACGATTGTTATATCGAGTCCCTTTGGCTTATTTAAAAAAAAAAAAAACGCTTATAAAAATACAGTAGAAAGAAATGAGGTATAAAACAAATGTACAAAACTAGAGGTGGAGGAGTCGGGGTGGTCGCTCGTTACCCTCAGAGAGAACCGGCCCCCGACACATAGCACCATGGAGGAGCGGCGGCGTCGTGCTGGATCTCGGTCCGGCGGGGCCACGTTACTGTACCTTATAAACATCTGGAGGAGGCGATGGTGATGCCGTACAGATGTGAGCGCTGATCAGGAAGATACTCGTCTGTGAACTGGCTCGAATCTCGACTTACTCCGATCACGCCGTCCCTGAAAGGCAACCAACGGTGTGCGAGAGTTATGAGAGTGTGAGAGAGAATGTACACCAAACTGGGGCGGGGCGGGGCGGGATGGGGCGGGGCTCACCTGCGCCAGTCTGTGTAGTAGAAGTGGTGGGAGTAGTAGACCATGCTGAAGGGGTAGTTCAGGTTACTGTGGAGCACCCGCCGTCCCGTCCCATCAGGAGATACACACTCTAAACGCTTCGTCCCTGTGGAGACAGGATACAACACACACACACACACACACACACCAGGTTTATATTTAGTAATGAAGTCCTGCTGACTGACAGATTTATTTATAGATATATTAGGAAGAACGCTGAATGATTCTGAGGTTCGTACCTGCATCGGCCCAGCAGATCCGGCGGGTTGTGGGGTCGAAGCTCAAAGCGTTAGGAAGGCCGATGCCGTCCCTCACGAGCACCTTTCTGCTGTGCCCGTCCACAGTCGAGCTCTCGATTTTTGGCGCTTCTCGGTTCCAGTCGGTCCAGTACAGGGTTCTGTGACGCACCCAGCACACACGTGGAGTTTAGAGACTCACGACTCGGTAAGGGTTTGGCCAATCAGAAAAGAGCTTTCATATAAGCATTTAATTCCTCTGATTCCTCACTTCAAATCAAATCATTCAAACCATCCAAAGCCTTTCATTTTCACACACACTGCTGTGGGTGCCTGCAGAAATGAGGCATGACGTTTGTGTGTGACTGCGTTGCGTTAGCGTGTTGTGTTGTGTTGATGCCGTGTATATTTTTTTTTGTAAGATCGCGTAAACAAACACGACTCTGATCCCACAGGATATTTGTGTTTATTCTTCTACATGTGCAAAAGTGTGTGTGTGTGTCTGTGTGTGTGTGTGTGTGTGTGTGTGTGTGATTTTCTTTTCATTTTTCTAGTGTGACTCTGCGCTCCAGCTTTCCAGGATCCGAAACGCTTACCCTGACTGAGAATCCACGATGATGGCTCTGGGGTTCACCAGATCCGTGTCGAACAGAACGCGCCGCTCGCTGCCGTCCAGCCGGGCCGTTTCGATTTTATCCGGTGTGCTGTCGACCCAGAACATCCTCCTGCGCGCCCCGTCCACGGCCAGACCCTCAGGACTCACCAGACCTACGAAATAAAGGCAGAGCTTCAGAAAGGTCCCACAGTGGGTCCGGGCCGCCACACGGACGTGAATTCAGGCCGAAATACAGCGACGTATCAGGACAGCGATCCCTAAGGGCGGGAGTACCGGTGCTAATGAGGATCTCGGGTTCGGCTCCGGGTTCCAGGGCGGCTCGGCTGATGGTTCTACCCGCCAGGTCGGTCCAGTAAACCTTCCTCTCTCTGCAGTCATAGTCGATACCGACCACGATAGAGCCCTGAGAACGAGAACGAGAACGAGAAGTCGAGTGTGAGTGCGCCAAAGCCGAAAGGGTTCAACGTTTTTAACATTCAAACTATAAAAGGCGTTAAAAATCAACCAAAATCGATCTATCTATACACACGGAGCGGCTACTGAGGCCGGATTCACGCCGTATTTATTAATGAACGTACACTAGAGACGATTTAAAGTAGCTTCTACATATAAATACTACGCCAAGTTGAGTTTCCGTTCCGTAACAGAGGTAAACCGTCTCACGTGCAGTGTGAGGAGCACGGATGATTTCGTCTTCTCCATCCGCGTCCCGTTGAGAGGAAGCGCCCCGATCTGCTGCCCCTGAGCGTACAGCAGGGAGGTTCCGGGTGCGGGCGGAGTCACGTCCGTGCGGGGCGTCGGGCTAACCACGGGCGGGGGCACAGTCGCTATGCCTACATCACAGAAACAAAAAAAAAAAACAAAAACGTTACGATTAGGTCCAAAAGGTCCGAAGGCAGTAACCGTAAACATAAAAATTTGGCCACCCCTGATTTTTTTTTTGTCTAAATGAAACTAATATAAAAATAAATTTTAATAATGGATTTTTAAGCCGATCGGCTTGACATTTTAAGAAAGAGATCTTGACTTTATTCGCAGGAACTGTCGTCCTAAGAACGTCGTCCATTCTTACGATTCTGAGAACGGGCGCCAAAACCTTACTGCTTTTTTGTTTTTGTTTTGATTTGCACGCAGCACTCACAGGCGGGTTTGACGCTGTCGTGTGATCGAGTCCCGGGGATCTCTCGTCCGTCTCTGTTCACGCACCAGCAGTAGCTGGTGTCACCGTAGCACTGCACCGGGGTAAACTCGCCCGCGGAGTCGCACTGGGGCAGGTATTGTTCTGGACCCGGACGTCCCCCGTAGTGCTCCGTCAGGCTGGCGTGCCAACGCTCGCACACCGTCTGCGGGCGCGGCACAGGAACCACTGCGAGAGGGCAAAGGTGCATTACTGAACCTGCGACCGGGCTCGCCTCAGGTAGACCCCGATGGGCCGCTGTTTACCTGGGGCGTCACAGTCGGCGGGTGGGGTTCCGGGTTGGGTCCGAGTGCCCGCTCTCTCCTCCCCGCTGCTGTCCACGCACCAGCAGTGTCCCGTCGAAGCGTGGCACTGCAGAGACCTGTACCGGCCCTCCTCGTCACACTCGGGGACGAAGGCTCCCACCAGGGGCAATCGGTCCCCTCGGATCTGCAGGCTCTCTCTGTGCTGCTCACACGGAGTCTTGGGACGCTCTGCACGGACCACGGACAAACCAAGAGCGAGGCGTGGCCCTTAAATTCTCCAGCCTTAAATAGCAGTTTGCTTTCCCACCAAACCCATGCGACATTAAATCAAAGTGCCGTGTTTACCTGGGGCGTCACAGTCGGTCGGGGGAGTACCAGGTGCGGTCCGGGTGCCCACTCGTTCTTGGCCTCTACTATCAACGCACCAGCAGCTTCCCGTCGACCCATGGCACTGCAGAGACCTGTAACGACCCTCCTCGTCACACTGAGGGACGAAGGCTCCCACTATGAGCACCCGGTCCCCTCTGGCCTGTACACTGTCCCTGTGCTGCTCACACTGAGTCTTGGGGCGTCCTGTTAGAGCGCAAGAACGACGATTATTAAAAAGCTTTATCAAATAAAAGAAAGACGGAAGCTCTCGTGCATCGATTTCCAGGAGCTGAACTCTAAAAGGTTTAAGGGACCATGTAACTTTCGATTCTTTCTTTAACCAGGTTTCCTTCTGCTCACTGCATTTGCACTTTCTTTTACTGATGGCTTAATGCATTACTGAATAGCATCATGTCTAGTTGTGAGACATTTTGATTCTGAGGGTTTTTTTGTGGTTCACTTAACGGTGACGGGCTTTTTTTTTATTTTTTTTTTTATAAAGAAATACGTTAAAGAATACTTATTTTTACTGTAAGTACATTTAGGTATTTGCGTGCCACATCCAGTTTGAGCCATAATTATCACTTTTTATTGAGTATTTTGTAATGAAGTAGGCAGAAGCGGTACACACCGTGCGTACTGCCACCCCTGGCCTGAGCTCGTTTAGGTAAACTTAATAATCCGATATTAATGGGATGTCTGTAGCTATCTGATTGTTTGAAGTTGTTTTATACTATACAGCAGATTGTGGTCTAAAATCAGAGTAGGAAATCCGCTGAAGAAAACTGGCTTTTACACTTAATATGTCTACGTTGGCGATTAACTAACTCGGCGTGGTTGCCAGGTACGCCAGTGTAAATGACTCATCTATGTTTTGGCCTATTATTTCATCGACTGTGACGGGATTTAACAAGAGGGATCTGGCAACCTCGGAACGAACCCAAGCTAAATGCCTGAGACTTTCATGGCGATTCTGAGGCGCTGTATTTTCTCGAGAAAACGCCGAATTAGATGATTTGATATGAATTTTTCGTACTTTCTGCGAGATCACTGGCTGGTTACAAAGTCAAATAGTAAATAGTAAAGCCGCTCCACGACTGCGACCTTTCCTTCCTGTGTGTCCTGCTGAGACTGAAACACAAAACAATGTGATGCTTGTTTCAGTTCCTCTTTGGGTTCTGAAGTAGGAATTGGTCCGTTTTCCCAGTTCCATTCCCTCTCGCAGTTTTAACAGAATCCACATTTCTTCTCAGAGATGTTTGCGTGCCTTGCTGATGGACTCCTTGTGGAGGAATCGGATTTCAAACACGAATGCGCCGGAATAAGCTTTCTGCAGACGAGTCCAAAAGGGGTCCCAGATTTTGATCTCAACACAAACCATAACCCTTAGTGCGTGTCGTTTCCTGGGACAATTAGAGAACGGCAAGCCAGTCCATGGCAGCGCCAAACTGGCTCATGGTGGAAGTGGGCTAGAATGCTAGACCATTTGGTCCTTTAACCACGGTCAGATAAAGGCACAACGAGCCCCCGTGACATGACCGCGAGAACAGCCGCTCCATCCTTTATCATAACACTGTTAAAGACAAAGTGACGCTTCCTCCCAACGTATAATTGCTTGTTCGGCCCTAAAACAGATGTTCAGGCAACGTCTCGTAATTCATCCATCTTCTCCTGAACTTGTTCGACCCTTTTTTTGGCTGCGGTCCCGGGCTCCAGGAGGCTAAAATAAGAAGGTATTTCTGACTCTGGTGAGAAGAGGGAGCACAAAGCCATGCCGAGTCCGACCGCATTACCGAATATCTTCCTCTCCTTCCATGTAATCTTCTCAAAACACAGCCTGGCGGACTCGGTGACAAATTAAAGCATCGTGAGCAGCTAATTGGATAATTAGAGTACGTCCAGATCTACAAAAAAAAAAACCTTCTATAAGCTAATACCAGGACTGGGACTTTTATAAACCCAAAATTAAAGAAATGACTCAGCAGGACCACATTTCAGAGTCGACACGTCACCGGAGTGTCACAGGTTTTCAGGCGTTTGGATTGTTCTGTCAGGACGTACGCAGTATTTATTACGATCTATTTCCAAAAGTTTACCTGGAGCTTCACAGTCGGTCGGTGAGGTACCAGGGGGGGTGCGTGTCCCGGGTCTCTCCTGCCCCTTGCTGTCCACGCACCAGCAGGTCCCCGAAGCCGTGTGGCACTGCAGGGGCCTATAGCGCCCCTTCTCGTCACATTGTGGGACGAAAGCTCCCGCCGCGACCGGTCCGCCTCTCCCGTCCTGTTCGCTGTCTCTGTGCTGCTCACACTCCGTCCTAGGACGTTCTGCACGAACCACGAAGGAAATGGATCAGCTGATTTGGGTCATATTAGAAATGACGACCATTTCAGGGATCTAGGTACGATTATTTTTTTTTTTTTATCATACTCTTAAATGAAAATGATATAGAAATGAATAGAACAGAATATTTTAAATTAACAGAATAAACGCAGGCCTATGATCTTCATGCCATACCTCGCTAGGCCACTAGAGGCAGCACGTGCAATACCAGTTTCAACCACAAGGGGATAAGATATTGATTGAAATGCACCGTGAATGCAAACTTTAGTGGAATTATAGTGGAACTTTGGTCGTTTTGGTTTTGGGCCAAACTGCAACAACGCTTTGGTGGAACCTTGGCCCACAAGAGTCGAACTTTTAGTGAACCCAGCGGCAACCTTGACTTTGCATTTGCACCACACTGCATGAGGTGGCTCTCATCCCGTCCTGACAGCTATGTGAGTTTGGCTGGCCGCTGCTTCCACCCACCCTGTCTAGATGTCAAAAGGACCTACAGAGTTGCAGCATCTGGAAGTTGTGTAGACGGAGCACGCTACAGTAAACGGAGCAATTACCACCTCTCTCAGACAGATAAGCATTCTCATACGTGGAGGTGGGGGCATGAAAAGACGGCGTGGTTGCATCTGGGGCTGGTTCTGGACGTGTCCAAATAGTTTTGACTAGGGGAGAAACTAAAGACGTCGTTAAGGTGGCGGACTCGCAGACAGACGCTGCCACCAGACCGTCAAATTTTGGGATTACGGTGAGCCCAGGGTTTACGGTTTCCACCACCATACTGCTGCTAAATGCCAGTTTGGCCATGCCAGCGGGTAAGTGCCTGTGCCTGATCTTACGTGGCACCTTTGACTACCTCAGAAAAAAAAGTTTCTCCATTAACCAGGATCGTTCAGTGCCTTTAAAATACCGAACGCGTGTACCTGGAGCGTCACAGTTGGTCGGTGGAGTACCGGGTGCAGTCCGGGTGCCCGCTCTCTCCTGCCCCCTGCTGTCCACGCACCAGCAGCTCCCCGTAGAGCCATGGCACTGAAGAGGCCTGTAGCGACCCTCCTCATCACACTGAGGGACGAAGGCTCCCACGAAGGGTATCCCACCAGCTTCAGCCTGCACCTGGTCCCTGTGGTGCTCGCACTGGGTCTTGGGCCGAGTCGGCTGAACTGGGTACAGCGAGAAGAACACGACCAGACATTAAAGCGCCGAAGACGCAGCCAGCCGCAGAAGTCAAAACCTGACCAAGAATGAACTGGTACAGACCGGGTTGGCACTGAAAGCCATCCCCGTGGAACCCCTGAGGGCACCTGCACTGGAACGAGCCCGGGGCGTTGAAGCACGACGCTTGTGGGTGGCACAGCCCGGTCCTGCACTCGTCGATATCTGCAGCACATTACACAGTCAGGACGGAGATCTTAAATAGCGTATGGCCTCAGAGAAACTGTGGTGGAACTCAAGAACTCGGGAGGAACTATTAGCAAATTAGGAGGAATACTTCAGTAAATCTTCAGTGAAATTTGAGCAGAATGTTAGTAAGCCTTTAACAATCCTTCAGTAAATAAATGTAATGTCACTTTAGCGTGGAATACCATTGGAATTTCAGTGGCGTTCCATTGAAGCTTCTGGGAAGACGTTGGTGGGATTTTAGTAAAACTTTAGTGGAACTTTCGGGAAAACCTCTTGGAGAAGCTTTAGTGGTACTTCACATGGATCTTCAGAAAGGCTTTTCTGGAACGTTACCAAACCTTTGGTGAATTTTTTTTAGTGGAACTTTTTGAGTGGAACTTAAGTTGAACTTTGGTCGCAATTTTAGAGAAACTTTGGTAAGTCCTTAGCAGATCTTCAGTGGGCTTTGGTGGAGCTTCAGCCAAATTTGAGGGGAACTAAACTTGAACAGGATTTGAACTGAAGTCTAGGGCAACTTCTGGTCGGATCTTTTATTGGACTTTTCTTTAAAAAAGAACCTCTCGTGAAAACCTTAGAAGCACCTTAGCGGAACTTTACTGTGAATCTACTTTAGTGAAAACGTGGTTGAACTTAAACTTGAACAGAAACTTTAACGTTTATTGAGAATTAGCAGGAATCTAAGTGGAGCTTTTACTAGACTTTTTTTTATTTATTTATTTTTTTTAGATTTGTATGGAATTTCAGCCGGACTTTTGTGGGGCTTCACTAGAACGTTAGGTGAACTTTGGAGGGACTTTAGCAGTCCTATAGATAAACCCTGAGACCAAACGACTGGCCCAGCCCCGTGCAGAGGCCTTGGCCCTCTTTGTTCCGCCGGAGTTTCGGAGGAATACAGGTGATTTTTCGTGTTACCTAAACAGGTGCGACTCTCGAGATGGAACTCGAAGCCGTTCTGGCACTGGCAGCTGTGACTTCCAGGTAAGTTCACGCACTCCGAGTGAGCCCCACAGGAACTCAGACCTTCGGCACATTCATCCACGTCTAGGAGATGAAAAACAAGAGTGTGAAAAAAAGAACGGGCTGCCGTGGGTGGTCGCCTCTTCCCTGTCAAATGGCATCTTTTTGTAAAAGCTATGACGTCTGGGTGTGTGTTGGGGGTGGGGGGGGTGGGGGGGATGTGGGAGTGCAGGGGGTAGTTCTCTGTCAGGCGGTGGTGGTGGAGTAAAATCCTAGCCTGCAATCACGCCATGTGTGATGAGTGAAGGAGGCCAGAGGAGGACGGCGTCGCTCCGGGAATGCGTGGGAACCGGCTAGAGGTCTGGATTTAATCAGCGCTAATAACAAGCGCCGCGAGGCCCCGCCCCCCCCCTTCACCCCCCACCCCCTCCTCCCTCCCCCTCCTTTCCTTCCTCCCCACGTCTATGTGCTCCACGGCTTCTCCGTACCCATCTACCCCTCCCTCCGTCTACCTGCCACGGAGACGGACCAGGTGAGGTTCTTTCGTGAAAGGCGAATACAGGCACTCTCCGGGTGGCCTTCTGGAGGCCCCCTGAGGGAGGAAGGGACGTGACGACTGAAGGTGAGAGACGGCTGGGTCGGAGGGTGAGGTGTGAAAGCCCTGCATTCGCTCTTCTTCAAACGGGATTAACCCCCCATCCGCACTTCCCCATTACCCCCATTTTCAGCAGCTTGCATGAGGCCCACCGCCAGGCCGAAAAATCCACGAGGACGTCAAAGAGGCCTGAACCAAAACTGCGGTTTGGGACGCAGCCCAGTCTTGGATTCCCACTGGTCACGATCAGAAACGTTTGAAATGGAAACTGATTCCGTTTTTATTTTCGTTCTAGACTGAGAAGTACGAGGTCTGGTCTTTTCGGAAGGTAACGGAGGCTCAGTCAAGATTTCGATCTAAAAATCTGGCACAGGGTGCATTGACAGGCACTTAGTAATCCGATCACGCTCAGATCTTCGTCAGGATCTGGCAACCGCGGAACTGAACGCATTCAAATGGCTAGAGTAATTTCTCGGCGCGTGTATCCCTTTCCTCGGATGTCCTTGAAACGCTTTACTCAGTCTGTGCTTGTTGACACGGTTGCCAGATCCACTCAATCTAAGAGACTTGGCTTTTTTGGCCTCTTTCATCAACCGGTTGGGCTATTTTTCTCATCATTGCCGGATCTGGCAAGCCTGGAACTGGTGGCAGTGCGAAAATGCCTAGCAATCCCTTTCTCCCATTCGGAGTTCGGCCAGCACCAACATGGTGCTTATTTTCCATCGTAAGATCTGGCAACCCCCAAACTAAACGCAGCCCGGAACCAAACGAAGCGAAATGGCAAACTCACACTTGTTATTCAACGATCAAATCTGACGTTTACGTTTATTGCTGTCGTAAATATGAACCCGAAAAGGTTTTTTTTTTTTTTTAAACCATACGTTCAACTTTTTTAACCCGCTGCTCTCCTCATGGACCATGAACGCTCTGGAAGTTTACTTTGGGACGCTCTATAAACCAGAAGGCCCAGAGGGGGGTAGAGGGTTTTGGAAGCGGGCCGGAGCTTCCCCGTTACACACACAGGGAAGCCTCTGATCTTCGGCGACTCATGCAGACACACTTTGGATCGTTTCAAGCTCGCTCTCGTAATGAACTGTCTGTTAAACGGGCCGCCACGTTAACAGGACGCAGATGGAGACGTCGGGGCAGATAGGAATGAAGATGAGGGCGAGTGGGGTGGGGGGGGTGTTCCAAAAACGTTCCGGGCACTCAGCAGTGTAAACAGGGTGTCAGCGCTCTGGCAAAGCCTCACAGCAGAAAAGCTACAGCTGCAGCAGGACGGAGCGGGCGGAGACGCCGTTTTACGCTCGGCACCGACCCGAACTGACCACCGAGTGCTCGAAAGAACAAAAGCGGGGTGCAAACGCAGCCCTGTGGCCCGAAACTGGGAGCAAACCCGTGCAACAGTGCACAACATCCATCAGGCCAATCAGAAAGGAATCGGTTCTTTTCGTAGCAAACGATTCCTCGGCTCAAAGCGATTCAGAGTCATTTCTGTTCAACAAATGAGTTTTAACGTTTAATAGCGATTCAAACCTGATGAATTTAATGCCTTTCAGGTTCTCTCCACCACCCCCACCCCCCCCCCCCACCCCACCCCACCCCAACGTTCAGAAATGAATCGTTTATTATAACAAACAACTCGACTTCATATTGTAAACTTTATCGTTTGTAAACTCAAATTACCGTTTCAAATAGCTTTGATTCCGCTTTCAGCGCGCGTGCCCCTTTACTCGGTAGCCGGATTTAGTCCGATTTGTGAATTTCTCTTTCGATTCTTTAAATGACTCGCGAGCAAACAGGCGTTCCAGATGTGCTCATTGGTTCAGAAATGAATCGACCGCTTTTCAGGCGACTCTGTTCCGACAAACTCTCTTAGGCCAGCGATGAAACGGCAATGGCAGAACGAACCGATTCCTCCTAAACGACTCACAAACGAGTCAGTGGAGTCGACTCTTTCGTAATGACTCACTGGTTTGACACACTTGCCACGAATTCCCTAACGAATTCCCTAACGAATCGGTTCTTAGGCAGACAGGCGCAGACAGCAGGTGATGATTCGTGATTCACTGAATTCCGAATCACTCCTCGTTCTCCTGGCCTTACCGTAGCAGTTGCGCCCGTCTCCGGTGTAGCCGGTGGCACACACGCAGGTGAAGCGCTGTCCCTCTGCCGGTAAACACTGGGCCGTGGTGTCACAGTCATGGCTTCCTGAGTAACAGGGGTTCTGCACAGGGTCCGGGACGTGACCTGCAGGGACAGAGAGGGAGAATTCATTTAGTTTGATTTCATTTAAACATTAGGAAAACGAATAGAGGCTTCAGTTGTTCAGAAGTGTGTGTAAGCACCAGGCGAGGTGGAAACCCCTACACACTCTGGTTCTCTGATCTAACGTCCAACTCTAATTTAGCCTCGAGGGTCAAAGTACTTAACTTAGAAAACACAAACACTTCTGAAGCACCTATTAAAACACAACCCCCAACTCACACACACACACACACACACACCCTTATCAGCATTTTCCCACCAACACAACAGTGCTCGAATCAGTGCTCGCATCTAGAAGCGTTCCTCAAACAAACCAGAGAGCTACGACGTACACGAGTCTACGGCCGATAAAAGCTTCGAAATTATAATGAAATAAAAATAATAAAATGGACGTACTGTGCATGTTTACACGCAAACATTTTTGAAATTCATTGATCTATTTTTATGTGTTATTATCCGAGTTCATTTCTCACTTTTTAACGTTCAGAGAAATTAGTTACCTTTTTAAAAATATTTTTTGTTAAAAATAATAAAAGGGGTTTTTAGTACCATAATATACAAGTTAATGACTAATTAGTGTTTAAAAATTAAATAGAAAGATATAAAGTCTATTTTCCTGAAAAGCATTTTTATTTATTTCTTCATTTCTCTCTCTATTTTTTTTTAAATTTAATTTTACTTTAGGGTGTCTTTAATTATTTTGAATTTGAAATTATTTTTCTAAAATATAAAATAAAGCCCCCGGTGTTAAGTACTTTTTCATGCAAATTAACCCAATTTAAGACTAAAAAGATTTAAAAATCTTATTAGATATTTAAAAAAAAGATGATTATACACGGCAAATTCTTTAAAAGCATTTTTTGAGTTTTTATCGATTGATTTATTTATTTAAGTTTTTGACATCGTTTTTTAAAAAGTCTTTTCATTTATTTGTTTTTCTTTTCAGTTCATTCTTTGTTTTTTTTGTCTTTTAAAAAAAATGCACACTGGATTTTTTAAACAATGCACGAGAGTTTAAAAAAATGGCAATTTAACAGAAAAAAGCGTTTTGTTTAGAGTCTTTATTCTGATGCTTTTTTTTTCAATATCAGTTAATAACTTTAGAGTTACACAAAATCACACAAATCAAACTGTAAAGTTTTAAAAGTACGCTACAGAGCTTTCGAAGCTAAACATATTGTATGCAGATTTTGTTTATTTTAATTCTGTTCATTAACCAGTCATATTAAGTACGAGTTTAGCTTTACTTTATTTAAGCGACATGATCGGTATTTAATATTGGAAATAAAACATGGATTTACATTTACATTATATTAAATCATTCTATTCGTCCCAGCGAGCTTCAGGCTCAGGAAGGAAAAAGGCGATTCATCGAGATTGATTATAGAAAACGCTACGATTTATTCGTTATGGAAATGTTGTTTTTTTTTTTTGTTTGTTTTTGTTTTTAAATTTCCGGTTCCTGTGCCGGATAGAATTCCGGGATAGGCTCCCGAAGCGGAGAAGACGCTCCTGATGAGGCAGAGATGACGCATGGTCCTAGACTCGAACCGTCAGACGTTAAACCCTGCTTTATTTCCTCGCCCGAGGCCAGGCATCAATTAGGGGAGGCAGACAGGAAGAGCGTTTGAAGTGAGGGAGCGACTCGGCGGGAGATGCAGGAACAGCAGGAGGGAACAAAAAGAGCAAAAGACGAGCAGTTGCAAACGAGGAGGGGTCGTTATAAACTCCGGCTTAATTAAAGGGATGAGACAAAGTTTAGGGCTTTTTATTAACCTTTAGAAGGGGTAGTGTGTGTGTGTGTGTGTGGGGGGGTAATAAGGTGGGAACAAGCGCTCATGATCTCACTCTACGAATCCGATGCGATCCGATCTTTCGTCCCGTTTTTTATCGACACAAACGCAGAGGGTTTTTTTTTTTTAATTTAGGCTGCTGATAGCGTTAAACAAACAAACCAGAGGGTACAGGGTACCCAACGCCCACCCCAAGGGGCGCTCAGAGACGGGAACGCCCTCTTTGTGAAAGAGACCGTAAGGTATTTAAGCCTTGCTAAGCTCTTTAAGGTGTCTGGGGGGGAAAACGAGGACGTGGCAACCGTTCGCAGCACTGAGCTGCAACCCCGTTGTTTCTATGAGACGGGGGATGCCAGATCATGTCCTTACACCGCAGCCACGGACTGTCCGCCCCGTCGGGGACCTTTATATAAAACGTTTATCAGCACCGAAGCAGCCCTTAATCATCTCAAAACGACGAACACGGTGATGCCTCATGACTCATCGCCGCTGAAAGCCGTACCGACAGCTGCGTTTCAGACCAGCCCCGCGCCCCCATGAAGGACGTGAGGAGCTAAACCTGGTCGTTTCTCCGTTCCCATGACATCACTTTGACAGCAGTTATTCATCCGAGCGCGTCCGGTCCATAAATCTGTCACCGAGGGGTGCCCTTTGCTAGCGTGAGTGCAGCTATTACGCAAAAACGTGCCTGAGCAGCCCGCCGTGGGCCTCCAAGTCCTTCCAGATCCCGCTAGGACGTGTTCCAACTCAGGTTTGTAGTAGGATTTGAAATGTTACAGATTTAGTGGCTGTTTTTACACCCAATGTGCTTTATTAACGAGCAAATCTGGCAACCCCAGGATCAGTTATGAGACGCCCGGCATCCAGAGAAAATAGCCTCCCCTTCTCCTTACATCTTTTTCTCTCGCTCCTCCTGAGCCCATTCTCAGACGTACTGCATGACTGTATATGCGTATTTGATGGGGGCACCCCTGGTCTGCAAGGGGTTCGTTCTGAATGAAGACGTGTCTCGTAAATCCCAACGTTTTGTGCCGAATGTTTCTCAGTTTCTTTCAGGTGGCCGTTCCTCTCTCCGTGCAGATCTGGCAACCCTGGTCATTATTATCAGCTGTATTAAAGCCCCAGTGCCGATGACTCGTACTAAACAGCGTTTTAAATAAACAGAGCGTCCCTTGTCAACGATCCCAGCATTTATTTATGAGCCACCTGCTGCACTGTTGCTCAAGAGGCTTTAGGGTCAGAACATCTGCGCTCGCTGGGGATCCGCTGGGTCGCAAACGTTCTCCACACGGATTCCTCGTGGTATTTAACCCCACTGTTACATCTGTTGTGCACACCTGTTTTGAAGCTCTTTAAGGTATCTGGAGCAAAAAAGGAGGACAGGGCAACCTCTCCCAGGCCCGAGCTGGATCTGGGTTTGGTGCCTTGCTGCTCCTTTGACACAGGGGGTCTAACTTGCCATGGACTTGGACCACGGGTGCCCCCGTGTTATACAGGATGAAAATAAAAAAAGGAGACACCTTTTTTTTTCTTCTTGTTTCTTCCTCAGCCTGAAGATTAGGTTAGGCCTAGGCCAAAGGTTGCCAGATCTGCACGAAACAATCAGTTGATCTAAAATGCAGCTTTGGATGGATCTAAACCAGTCTTTCTTTGTGAAGTTTTAAAACGTGCCACACCACGGGGAGCGTTTCCGCTCCGGCAGGAGGTTCAAGAAGCGCTGAACCCTGACCGTGAGAGAAAAGAAGCGCAGGAGACCCTCCCTGGTACCCCCACGCCCTGAGAGGCGAGTTCCTGCCCTCTGCTGTCAGCGAGTTAATAAAGCAAAAAGATCCTTATACGAGGAAACGAGCTCATGACTCACATGCCCCCCTGTCCCCTATGCTTCGGGCCTCTCAGTAACACCGGGGCCTCGTCTGCACCCCCCACAAAGAATCACCGAAAACATCAAAGCGCTCCCCAACACACAAAGCAGCTACTCGAGCGTATCCCTCACCCTCACCTACCCCCTCCGGCTCGTCCTGCGCTAAAGGCCACCAACAGGATTCCTACCAGATCCTTCCCCCTACTTGACAGTTCCCATTTTGGAGCACGCTGGAGCCTAAAGGGTCCCGGACCCACTGCGACCCTGATCCAGGACAAGCCTTTTTTGATTTCAAAACACAAACACATGAAGTCGGCAGCGAGGTTTCGGGTGCCCCCATTCGTTATCAGCTTACCTCCGACGGGGCCGATCTTGTTGGTGATGGCGTATCTCAGGACGCGCTCCTCTTTGACGTACATGGCGAAGATTCGTTCGACGGTGAGCTGCAGGGTGTCGGCCGAACCGCGTGCCGTGTGCCTGCAGTGCCGGTACGTGACGTTCTGTCTCAGCTGGAAGGTGAACTTTTCCTCCCCGAGCTCAGCCGAAACGACCTTAAAGGTCCTGACTGAGCTGGATGTGATCACTGCAGCGGGACAACAACAACAACCCAGGTAGGAATTAACACAGAAAACACACCGTGACCTCTAATAACCCTGCCCCTGTGTGACCTCTGATGACCCCACCCAGATTATTATTAAACAAGATTATAATGTAAATATATTTCAATGTTATGAAATATTATAAAGACATACGCATTCTTATTTATAATTTTATAAATATGCATAAATTCAAAACACAAACAAAACAACCTGTTTTCACTACTATATTATTATTATGATTCTAACTTTAAGAATCTAGAATATTATTTAAAAAAGTAAATAAGCTGGAAGAAGTAAAATATTTTATATGGCTAAAAATATTTTTAATACATATCATGATTATATAACTTTAAATGTATATTAAAATATCAAATATATATATATATATATATATAATACATATATAATGTTTATATAATGTTTAATGTATAATATATTATATATAACACAAACATGTTATAGTTATTGCTATTATGATGTACTTTTTTTTTACCCTTTTATGCCTCTTATAAATGTAAAAAATGTCATTTATGAATTACAAATTAATAAAATTAAATAAATAAAAAAATACATTTTTAAAATAATTAAAATCTACAAGATAACAAACAATAAATAAGCTGATAAAGATATTGTTTAAAATGTATAAACTACAAACAAAATATAAAATGACGTTCTTAGCTCCGATATTTTTATTTTAGAAATCGGGAAAAAAAAACATTTAAAACATTTTTTATACATAAAATCCATCGTTAAATTGGCGACTTTAAAGCTAGAATATCATCAAAAAAAAAAAAAAAAGTAAATAAGCTTGCGTCGTTAAAATTAAAAAGCAACAATAATAGAATGATTCATATATTACTATGGTTATTCGTTATTATTAATATATCTATATATATTTTAAAATCAATACATTAAATAACTGAATACACTTGTTGGAGCGTCGGAGGTTCTGGAACTCTTACAGGATGGATAGTACTGGTAGGTTTCCGTAAACGGTTCCAGCTGGACGTTGGCTCCAGGACGGACGAACGGCACGGTCCCCTCCAGGTGTGTGTCCACGTTCAGGTAGTTCTGTCCGTCCAAGCCTCGGGCGGTCTGAGTGATGGTGAGTCGCTGGTTACCGGGGTAAAAGGTCACATCGGCGTGCCTCGTAAACTCAGCACCTGAGAGAGAAAGGCTCGTTTCGGCTTTAATGAACCCCAGAACCTTTTATTAGGAACCCGCCTGTATGGTGCGTAATCGTGGAACTCCACCGTAGCATTTGTTGATTTATTGATATAAACACCTGCCTACCAGCGGGGCTTCCTCACACCTCAGCGCAGATTAGGATCAGGGCAAATCCTCAGCCTCATCCGGAGACGATAACAAGTGGATTTTTAATCACGTTCAGATAAACACAAACTCGTTTACTAAAAAAAAAACAAAAAAAAACCAACATTACCTGTGATGTTGAATCCGTTCTGCCCGTCGGGCAGCTTGAGGGCGAAAAGCCACCCGAAAAGGCCACCGATGGGGGCGACGGGCATCAGGGCCCAACCCAAAGGCTCGGGGACCTCGCTGATGGCCGTGTACGCCCGTCCGTCGCCCACGACGATGTAGGCGTGGAGATCGATGTTATCCAGTCCGACCGGGGTCGGGCCCACGGATACGACCCCACTGACCTTCCCGTTCACACGCTGAGGGGCACCTGAGGACGTAAAGTATGACATCATAGTTCAGAAGAAATTTGCCGTTCTTTCGGATTTACAATCTCCAAAACATTCCGAGGTTTGAGTTCGGTGACGAATCGACGTTACATCCTGCCTTCCTCACACACACACACACACACACCCCCGAAAAAACACACAGAGCTCCTTCTGTCCACACACACACACACACACACACACACACACATTCCACCACCAAGTAAGATTTTCCCTCTGCACACTCAGTCCAACCCCGGCTGATTTCCGTACATGGTCTTTCCCCGGAGATTCAGCTTTAATAAATAATATTAAATAATATATTATGTGTTATTTGCAAATACTGAAACGCCTTCATTATTCAGTTTATAATGTTTTTTTTTTTGAAAAAATGTCTAACATCTACATATTATTTCAGACCAATTTCACTTAAAACGTTCAGTTCTATTTAAAAATCCCTCTTTTGAAGATATTAAATAAAATCCTGAAATCCCGACATTGATTTCGCTAAGTGAAAACAATTTTTAAAAAATATCGAAACCGTTTATTATTGTATTATAAACATTTTATTATTTTATCACTGGTTTAAAGTCCCAAAATATGTATGTCATCGAATGCTTTTATACCCTATAAATATTAGATGACTGGCTCGGTTCTGAAATGGCTTTGTCTTTTCTTACCCCCTCTCTTAGAGCAGAACCTGTGAGGAGCGTTAAACTGACCGTCAGGAAGGCAGTGGCGTCCGTTTCCGTAGAACCCGGGTCGGCAGTGGCAGCAGAAGCCTGATGGGTAATCGGAGCAGAAGGCGTTCTGGCTGCACGTCTGCTGGAACCTTTCACACGTCTCCCTGTTTTCGGTCGAGTACTGAATCACTGCAGAGGGATGAAGAACCGGCATTAGAACGTTCTACCCTCGGCTCCAGACGAGAAAGCAGAAGCTCTCGAAGACCTCCAGATGAAAAGGTCTAAGGCGGATGGGCTACAACACCGGAAACAAGTTCTATTGCTGTGACAGGAAACGGTCTCACCTCCTGAGTCGAAGTCCACGTCTTCCTCCACGTTCACCACTTGGCCATCGGGGCGGATGGGATACGCCTCCAGCAGGGTGTACTCGGGCACCGGGTGCTGGGACTGTACGGTTTCCTCGAGGTGAGCCCTTTTCGGTTCCGACTCTGCTGGGACGGTGTAGTGAGTGGGAGGGTCCGGGGTCAGCGTGACCTCTTCTTGACGTTCTTCGGGACGAATCGGAGGGAGCTCCGTGTCCGCCTCGTGGGTCAGCCCCTCCAGCTCAGAGGCGTCCTGGCCCGCCTCTGCGAACTCCGGGACCTCCGGGGTCTGGAAATCGGGGTCGACGTTGTACTCTTGCTCGTCGTCGAAAGAGTTGTCGTCCGTCCCGTACTCTCCTTCGGTGTATTCGGACGTGGTTTGGAACACGACCGCTTGCTTGCGGGGGATCGCCGTGGGTAGATGGGACAGGAAGGGATCCGAGGCCTGCGCCGGGACGACGTTCTCGAAGGCGTAAAGGCTCCCCACGTGGAAGAGCCAGACGCCGGGGAAGCCGGTGTTACCCCTCCTGAAACGAGATCAGACACGGTTCGGTTTTTGGGAGACGCGTTTAGGGAGGTTGAGGTTACCGGAACGGGGCGAGGGCTTACTGGTACAGGTTCTTGACGGACTGCTCGTTACTGGTGAGGCTGTAGTAAGGCCCCTCGGTCCGTGAGAAGATCAGGTACGGGATTTCCCCCCTGGTGAAGCCGACTCGCGCCGGGAGCTCAATCTCGACGTTGAAGGTCTCTTTGGGACGGGTTCCGAAAAACTGCAGGCCATCCTCCGGGTAGAGAAACAGGGCGTACGTGTTTTCCTCGTCGTACCCCACGACCGCCTGGAAGGTGTTTACCTGTAACGCGACAGGACCCAGGTTGGCATCAGTCCCTCATTCAGATGTCGATTCGGGCCTGTTTGGGGAACGAGCGCTCTCGGTTCGGCTTGTTTACTCCATGCCTCGGCGTCGACTTCAAACAAAATAGTTTATGACCTGTTTGTAACGCTTCTAAGCGACTCCCTAGGGCCTCGTATCAAAACCGGGCCGTATTTGGCACCCCACGCAAGCATGCTTATTTTCGAATCGTCCACACCCCATCCTGCTTTGTTCACACCCCGTTAAGAGGACGTCTCGCCAGAGCACCTCAGACCTCTGTTTAGAGCATCGTAAACACCCTCCGTCTCCCCGTGGACGCCTTGTTATGCTGTCGTCTCATTACGTCCTTTCGAAACCCGAGCTCAGTGAGCGAAATGTGGCCCACGGGAAGGTCCGAGTGACCACCCACAACTTCCACTAAGTCCTCCTGCCCCCCTCGGCAGGCTCTTTTTTAAGAACCGGGTGCCAAACGTCTCCGTAACTGGCACGTCCTCGCGAAGCAAACACCTCGGCCATCGCGAAGCGACACCTCCGAATCCCCGAGGACCCCCCACCAACAATGCGTGTCCCTTCCCGTGAGCCCCGGGCTCCCTAATTTCACCCCTTCACGCTTGAGTCCCCCTCCCGCCCTCAGCTCCGAATTCCTAATTACAAGACCACACTGCCTCGGAGCGCCGCAGGAACACACCCATAAACAATATTGTTTAAAGATGTTGTTGTAAATAATTAGGCACCCACTCGCGGCAGGGCCGAGACGGGGCCGCGTAATCAGAGCGCAGCTGTTCGGTCCGGCCTTCCCCTGCCGATTTGGGAGGGACAACACCTCCGTGCGGCTCCCCGTCTCCTTCTTCCGCCGCACAAAGAGACGGACGTCAGGGGGCCGGAGACTTCAGCTCTGATAAAGGCGATTCGGCCCGAAAGGAAACCGCACGAGACGACCACACGACCCCACCCCCGCAGAGGCCATCCCAAACACTCGAGCCAGCGCAGGAACCCGAGAGGAAGAACTGGAGGATGTTTCCCCTCCGAGAACTCCCCCCCCCTCCCTCCCTTAATCAGCTGTGGCTCCTCAGCGATAGTAAAGCCGTCCTTCCTCGACACCACGGCTGATTTAAAAAGACGTAACGGGAGAGAAACCGGCCGTTGAAATGTTAAAACATTTAATTACGATTAATCGCGTGTCTCTGGCACCTGACGCCCAGTCATGAGCCCTGACGTGCAAGTCCGGAATCGGTTGTGACCCTCTCCAGATGTGTTTCCCAAACTGCAAAACTCTTGCATTCTTGCATTCACGGGCCAGAAAAACGGCATTAAAAATCACCAAATTTGGTCCGGCTGGATGGCCCCCCAGACCCGTCCCGCTACCCAGAGGGGCCCAGAGACCAGGCTGTCAGACTTGAATACAACAAAACGTGCAATCTGGCTCCTGCTTTTGTTTTCTTGTAAACGCTAAAGGTATACGATTGCGAAGAAGAAGATTTGGGGCGAACGTGAGCACTCGAGCTCAACCCCCAACACACACACGCACACACCCTGCGTAAACAGATGTGTCGGCTGCAGATGTGCAGTCTCTGAGTCAGCACATGTCGACAGGCCACCTCCTGAGCCGACGGGCCGTCCAGCTCGAGTGAGTAATTAGTCCCGCTCTGTTTACGAGCTGTCTGGAGTCCCTTAAGCACTCAGGATACGAGCGATGAGGACCTCTTTGTGAGGGACTGGATCCGGAACTCGTACCAGAACGCGTTTAATGCGCCGCACAGCTGCCTGGCCTGGAGCAGAGGGGCCAGAACACACCCCGAACACGGGCGAGAGAATGGGCCATTCATTCCTGTATAATGTGCCGTTTCTTATGGTTTTTCTTTTTTTTTTTTACCCCATCAGCTGGCTCTGAAATCGATCCAGAGACCTCCTCCTCCTCCTCCTCCTCCTCCACCAACAACAACTAACCCCCCCCCAAACCACCCACCCACCCACCCAAGAATGCAGATTTAATTACGTTAGCTTTTCAGTACGCTCCACTAAGCCTTCGACGGTGACGAACGTCGTCCTAAGGCGGCGTTTCCAAGGGACGAATGCTGTTCTTTCCCACCACTTTTCCTGTGAACTCGGAAATTAGAGGCTGGAGGGATTGAGGGACAGATTAGTAGCCAGCGAGGAGCAGCGACCGGCGCACAGGTGCCCTGTGGGCCTGCAATTACAGCGCGAGAGCGGAATAAAGCCGACAGATCTGATAACCCCGTCCTTTAAGGGGTCAGAGCTAAGCCCTGAAGCCTCAGGGGGCACATAGTTCACCCCGCCTGGGACCCTACCCCCTACCCCACCGCGTTGGGGGGGTGTAGATAAGCCTAAGAACGTGACTATTAAAGGTTACACAAGCACTTTTTGGGGAACAAGATGCGATTAAATGAACCGTCGCCGAGTTGTGCCACGGCGGGAGAAACGGTCGAATCCGTGATCTGAACCCACGCCGAAACCCAAAGTGGCTCGGCTGTTGAACATTCAGGTGACGGGAGCGACGTACGAGTTGCATCTTTAACGGGAGATTCCTGTTTTAACATTAGAAGCGTGAGCATGAAAATCTTCCCCGCTCTCTCCAACCAAGCTTCTTAGGCACAAAAAGGAAGCGAGAGGTGCGGGTAGAGGCAAACAAATTTCAGATTGCTATCCCTTAGAGCGCTGGAGCGACGGTTTGGATAACGGCAACAGGGCCTTGTCACGGGAGCTCAGGCACCGAGATTTGCCTTTATATAGGATACTTATGTCTCGCCAGAGGAGGGACGCGAACCTGAAAAAGTCCAGCGCTCGAATGACTGAGCACCTCTGGTTCGCGCCCCTCCACTGGTGAGGTGCGGTCCAATGACCACTCTGTCTCTCTCACCCGTCCCGATGATTCGGCGTTGCGCGAAACTTCTTCGTAGGCTCCCACGTTCTCCCAGGTGGCGATGACGGCGTGGGTCGGGATGAACCGGGTCCCCGGGAATCCCCTCTGGACCTCGTTGGACATGCGGTTCAGGACGCTCGGGGACTCGGTCTGACGGTAGTAGATGGAGCCCTTCCCGTGGCTGGTGTCTATGTCAGCCAGGAAAGGGGCGATGACGGGGAACTCGGTCGGGAATCCGTCATCGACGTACTGCTTCTCCATGGGCAGGTCCTGGGTCGAGATGATTCCATTGGTGGCCACCTGGAACCGGAGAGACTGTTTAACTATCGAACCCGTTATCTGAATGGAACTCGGGACTAGGAAACGGTTCCAGTAACGAACGGGCAGTACAAGGGGAAAGGCGGGGGCACCCATTCATTCGCACTGTGTTCTTTAATCCCAATTCCTTCATTCATTTCCTTTCATATCTGCTCAATCTCAATGCCAATTTAATCCTAAACCAGTACGTTCTGGCGCTTTTTAATCCTAATTCTTTCTATTTTAATGCTAATTCTGTATATTTCATTTCCTAAACTAGTGCACTTTTATCCTAATTCTGAGCATTTGAATTCTAATCCAGTCTATTTTAATCATAAATCGGGGTATTTTCGTCCTAATTCAGTTCAGTTCAGTCCTACTTCGGTGCATTTTAATCATAACCCAAGCACATTTCCATCCCAATTTACAATATTTGCATTCTAATTATGTATATTTCCACCATAATTCAGTGCATTTCACTTCTAATTCGCTGTATTTTAATCCAAACTATCACATATAATTCTAATTCCGTATATTTTCCTCCTAACTCTATGTAAGTTTCGGTCTAATGGACTATATTTCCATCTTATAAGTGTGTTTTAATCCAAATCCACAAGTTTTAATTTCCAGTGTTTTTCACTTCTAACATTTTAATCATAATTCAGCACATTTTGAGGACTATAAGCGACCCTTATAGAGGGGTTTCTTTAGGGATCCGAGTCCCAGACCAAACCTCTCAGGAGCTTCAGTTTAGAGTTCCTGAAGATGTGTTTGGAACTGCTGGAACGTTCATAAGAAGAACTAAAGCTGACTCACGTAGAGGTTGCTGAACGAGGTCTCGTAGAAGCGCATGGCTTTGCTCAGTGCCATCACTTTGGAGGTCTCATCATCTCCTTCCTGCAGGCTCTGGTCTCCATGCTGGGGTCCGTAAGGGAACAGTTCTTCTCTCTGGAGACCAGACACAAGGCTCAGGGCGCAGCAAAGTCGGAGCACGAACCCGACCGCGTTCTTCCACATGATTCCAACAGGAGCGCGAGCAGCTGCGCGTGGAGGACTTCAAACCCTCTGATGCTGCTCTGATGGACCTCCGGAATTTGAGCTCGTACGAAGCGCTTCTCGGTTGCCAGACACTACAAACCTAAGACAGGAGGGGCTATCGCCACTTTTAACTGTGTGAACTCTATGTGGAGTATGTTTAACCCAATCTGGCAACCGTCTTGGGCGTAGTTTGCCGTTATTCCTGGGAGATGATTGGCTGCTCTTCTTATGGGGGCACATACTTGGCAATTTGGGGAGTTCAGAAACTTTTGGCTGCGTAATAACGTATTCGCTTTGAATGACTTTGTTGTATCAGTTAAATCCGGAAACATAAGGGATTCACAAACATTTGATTACAAGACAACATGTAGTAATCGACCATTCTACGTTTATTTAAATAGTTATTCATGTAAAAACAACGACAAGAAGCTTTAAAATGTACCACTACTGTCTAGGTCCAATCTGACACTCCTGTGCTGCCACCTTGTGGTGATTCAGTATTAGTAGCAACTTCGCAATATTACATATTTGGTGAAATGACACAAGTCGTTTTTGTTCTAGTCCCGAAACCTTGTTAGCTTTATGCTAAGTTCACCAAACGTACACTCCTCGTGCATTTTCTGCTCGAAAACGTCTACTAAATCAATCACTGGTAACGTAATAATGTAAAATATAACCTGACATAACCTCCCCTTGCTTGTACCTGTTACTTTTACAGCAGATGTTTTCAAATGGGTAACAGTTCCTTCTAAACACAATAAACTAAATAATACAACGCAAGTGTTCCAGTGTGGGAAAGCAGAGGATTTACAAACTCCCTCGAAGCTTAAGTTTGACGTTTCGAGAGATAATGTCAGCAAATTTAACTCATGCTTTGGAGGAAATGTGAGGCAGGAGGATAAGGGAGGACAGACGTGATGAGAGGAAATGCATTCTTGAGGAAACCACTCGAGATTAACGCTAAATAATAATTTCCCTCTGAAGCTACTTGACAGTTTGGGATTTATTGCCAAGACGGAATCCCCAAAAATACATGTAAAATAGTCAAACTTTTGCTCCAACCTTATGCACAAACTCCAAAAATCAATCATTGAGTGTAAAGCAAACAAGACTTATATGTGCCGAGTAAATTAGTGTTCCATCTTGGGGTGACACCGACCGGACTGTTCCATTAAAACATCCTTCCCATTCTGAACCAACTAGCTCTGGGATGACATTCCAGTCTAGGCCCGGCCAATTTATTAATCCACATGACCGTCCATGTTCTTCCAAATTTTGTTGGCTGACCAACATTTACGGTGTCCACACTTTGCCATTTCCATTTCCAGCATTGAGCAGTGACGTACAACTCATGCAGTCTTACAATCCAAGCACTGGTGGGTTAAAGGTCTTGCTCAAGGACCCAACTGTGGCAGAGGTGGGATTTGAACCCTGGACCTTCTGGTCTGGAGTCCAATACCTTACCTTAGTAGTCCCACTTTTTGTTTTTTGTTTTTTCAAAAAAGCGTGACGTCCACAAGTGCCATAATCCCTCATCAGGGATTCACACTGGCAAAAGTACTTTTTAAGGCAGAACGCTAAAGTGGAACTCTGAAATTAAGACCACGTTCTAGAAATAAAAATAGAAATACCGTGAGCATGGAAATTGCAATCCACCTGCTTGGTCGTTAGGAGGCGCAATACGAAAGTGAATTTTATAGAAGCCCTTCTTTCCATTGGCCAAAAGTTTACAAAACGCAGTTCCTACAATGCTCACAACAACAGGGGTTATTTCATTACAATTTTTTTTGGTCAGCAGTGTATTTCAGTGGGCTAATCGTTCTAACCTAAAACTAAAAGTGGTCGTTTTCTTGGGTTTTAAAGATTCTGATTGTGCTGAAATGCATTTTTTGTTTTGTTTTGCTTGTTACTTCTGACCTGGTATGAGCTCAAAATGTTGACTCTGTATGAACGTTAAAAAATTAAACCACTAACCCAAATGTTCGTGGTCGTTCCGTGGCCAAGGAGCCTGTTATGGACTCGGTGTTTGCATTAAAAAAAAAAGAAACAGTTTCTTTTAATTCATGGTAATGTATCGTAATAAAATTTCATTCTAATTGAACAGCATACATAAGCATAAGTGACTCTGCTGAAGCTTTATTTTCGCTAGTTCTGCTCGACACATCATTATTTCGTGATTAGCTGCGGTCCGCTGTGGTTTAACATTTGGCAGAGAAGATTTGGGGGTTGGTTTAAAGAGAAAGGGGAGGATTTGGAACGGCGATCAAGAGTTGTAACGAGTCAGTATTATCTGGCAACCCAGCAGTCAGGTTCTTCGGTGACAGCGCTGGATCGATTAAGGCACGAGAACTCACGTGGAATCGCGTAAACCTGGACAGACGGTGGAGTTGAGGGGTTGATGGATAAAACAGTCTGATGATGGATCTTGGACGTTATTTCTGTGCCTGGAGAGTTTTATTAGTGAGCCCAGGAGCGTCTTATTCAAAAAAGGACGGACTTCACAGCTCGGTGGCTTGGCTTTTTACCCAGCGGTCTGGGTTCGTTTCGAACTGAACTTTTTTTCCATCGCCAATTGTCAACACCGCGGTACCGGTACTTCAGACCGGTTAATCCTAATGAGCAAAACCATACGGAAAGGACCGTTAGTTCTGTCGTTTCAAAGGAGACATCGCGCGCGAGGGAACTTTATTTATTAAGAATTTTTTTTTTAAAAATCTAACGGTTGCTGCTCCAATTCAAAATCCAACGGCTGGATTTAAACCTTGAGGCTGTATGAACCTGAGGATTCAAACTCACCAGTTTAGCGGCCGGATTTTCCGAAATGAGAGCTAATTTCAGACTGTAAGGGCTGATTTGATCCTGATTCAGGATGTCTGCCATCCAGGCTGAGGAGAATGAAACCTGTCACCACATACGAACGGTGGAAGGCAGGGCTAGTCCGTTGATCAGCGCCCTGATGTTCGCCGCTGGAGTGCTGGGGAACTTGACGGCGCTGGTGCTGATCGAAGTCCGGCGCCGGAAGGAGCGGAGCCGCAGGCAGCAGGAGAACAGCCAGCGCCGCTCCTTGTTCCACGTGCTCGTGATCGCGCTGGTGGTCACCGATCTAGCGGGCACCTGTATGGTCAGTCCGCTAGTGCAGGCTGCGCATGCCCTCAACACCACGCTGATCGGCATGAGCGACGGCGCGTGCCCTTACTTTGGCTTCGCCATGACGTTCTTCAGCCTGGCCACGCTGTCCATGCTGCTGGCCATGGCACTCGAGCGCTGCCTCTCCATTGGGTACCCGTACCTGTACCGGCAGCGAGTGAGCCTGCGTTGCGGCTACATCGCCATCCCGTGCATCTACGCGTTGTGCGCGCTGTTCTGCTGCATGCCCTTTGCCGGTTTCGGAAGGTACGTGCAGTACTGCCCCGGCACGTGGTGTTTCATCGATATGAACCGCAGTGGCAGTGAGGACCTCGTGTTCGCCAACGTGTACGCCACCGTCATGCTGCTCATGGTGCTCTTGGTGGCCGCCTGCAACTGTTTCGTGGCATATCACCTGGTGCTGATGTACCGGCGGCGGACGGTGAACTGTGGCGGCACGGCCATGCCCAGCCGCAGGGAGCGGAGGCAGTTTTTACTGTCGCAGGAAGTGGAGTACCTCATACTCCTAGTCATCATGACCGTCATATTTGTCATATGCAGCCTGCCGCTGATGGTAAGGTTCCATAATTATCTTATAAATTCTGTTTCCCTGGTAGGTGTCGGGTGTTACGTCAAAGGTAACCGGCCTAAGAGATACCCACACGTTTTTTGTTTGTTTGGTTTGGGGGGGGTGGTGGTTTAGGGGGATTACTGGAACCTTCCCAAACCGAAAAGGACTCTTTGACCTTTGTGTTTCCAACCCAGCACAAGAATGGTCCACCGTTCGTTAGGCCCCTTGCTTTGGGTAAAAACATGAAGTGCCCATTTTGTTCAACTCTTGGTTTTCTCAGTAATGGGAAAGCAGTGTGAGCGTTTAAAAAAAAAAAAAAAGACCTCGCCGCGAGACGGCACCTCCACGTCCACGGACCTTTAATAAACACCACAGTGCTTTGAGATAAGATGGCATCAGAAACGCTCAGTCTTTTCCAGACATGAGTCACTGCGAGCCACGACGATACGAAGACACAAATGTGACGTTTCGGAGGTCAGAGGTGAGAGTTTTCAAACGGTTACCCAGTAGAGCAGGTGAACTTTTCGGTTGCACTTTGTAAGGCGGTATGTTCTGGCCCAGAAGACCGTGCTGTGGGCGGACTTGCCATTCACAGTCAAAACGGAAAGGTTTTAGAGCGGCAGAAGACTAGGTAAGGACGTCGTAAACCAAACCGGCTGGATAACGGAGGCCTCCAGAGTGATTATGGAGTTTCTAAACCCATCGTCACCAAGATAACCCAACTTAGAACCCTGGGTGGTGCATTTGGCCTGGTCGGGTGCTCCACGGACACAGTTGGCCAAGTCTGAGAGAGGAAAGATCGTTTGCTAAAGTCCTTCCAAAGCAGCAGATAGTCCAGAAGTCCAAGGTCTGTCGTTGACAAGGACCAGTTCCGTGCAGGCGTCGCTGCTTTTCATGCCCAAAGGCAACGGCGCTATGCTAAGACAAACCTCACACCCTCCGCAGCGTTCACTTTTACCACGCAGAACTTCCTCCGTGCCACCAGTGCTAAGCAGCTATTTTTAAATCCCGTTTCAGTTTCAGTTCCCTTAGAGCTTTTTCTTTAGCCGCCGCGCTTCATGTCTTCATGGCGGAAAATAACACGGTGTTTCCCGCGTGACCGGACCTGCCCGTCAACGACGCGCTAACGATACGTCTCATGCGTAAACGCACGTTCCTCAGGTCCTCAGTGAGATTGGTAACGTCCGGTTTTCTGGTTTTGCATCATGCTGAGCTGATAGCTGGTTTATGTTCGCTGAACTTGGGAAAGTGGACAAAGGTGGAACCCTGATCTGATAACCCTGGTGCTGTTGCTGAGGCGTACCTAAAATGGTCAGGAGATCTAGCCCTGATACTAGAAGATGGCCAGCGTAACAGAGGTCTCTAGCAATCTCCACAAAGAAAGAAAACCCATCGTCCGTGTTGCGTCCCGCCAGAAAGCCTTTCTTTTTGTTTTCGAGCGGGCTACGTTCCAAGCCGTTAAACCCTTGGAATTTGTCATAAACCTGTCGCATGTACAAGCCGCTCATGAATGGGTACGGACTTTATGTGCACTGAAATCTCGCTCCCTGTCATTTCCCAGCTGAACAATTTCTAAGGTCAAGGCCACCAGCTAAAACCCGGAAACAAGAAATCTCTCCAAGTAGCCTCACCGGACTGTTCATATAAGCAGTGAGCAAGGCTCCTTAGGAAGATCTATGAAAGGAACCCCGCCCAAAACTTTATTAAATATTAATTACTGAAGGAATGATCTGATAGATTAAAGGATCTCTGTGGATCCCTTTAAATCTCAGTTTATTAGAATGTTATTGTACGACAAGCGGGTTTCGTATTTTCCCTAAAACTCACCCAAAGTACCAGAAACGACCCCCGAACTTTAAAACTGAGATCATGTTTTCAGACTCGCTGCCTCAGCGACCTGTCGCGGCACGTTTGAAACGCTCCAACCAACCGAGCGACTGAGGATCAAAGCTTTCTTTTACGCTTTCCACACTCGAGCGCCTCGCTCTGGATTCCCAGCTAAACTGTTGCGCTTAGATGTTTCCACGGAAAGGTGAAATGGGAGAGAACTTGCAGTTTTCTCTTTCTTCTGCCAGCGGTTGTTTGTGGTAAGATTATACGGTAAAACGCCCAGAGACGGGGAACTTTGCCGGCGGTATGTGTGACGAATCGAAATCACCGGCGTCCTAGAGTGTCCCCGCTAAAATCTGGGCGCCATTAATTCATTTTCAGTCCAAAAATGTCCGATCCTTGGGGCAGGGCAGAGTAGACTGGCATTCCGAAAGTTCAGACAAGCTCTCCGAGCACACCACAAGAGGAAATGTGATCGTTATTACGTCAGGGGCGGATGTTGATTCCAACCGGACACATGAAGCGCCCAAAAGTGCGAAATTGATCAACAAACGAAAGGATCATGTTGAAACAGAAGACCTCCCAGTAGGCTCCTAATGGAACCGCCTCGGGCAATCAGCAGATAATCTGCCTAACTAGATCGAGGGGTTCGACTGAATCTCATGAACGGATAGTATGAGGACTGAGATGGAAATCAGCTCAGGGGCATCATGCTTTTTATCTTGTGTAACCGGGCCCATGGTCCCATGGTGACCTGAGGCCACGCCGCGAGTCGGGTCGAGCGTGTCCTTTTCATTCGATTGAACATGACAAACTCGGAGCACCTCCTGAATGGACCCTATGATGTGATGTTTGGGCACCCCTGAGGGTGCCCTGGAACCCCGGTTGAGAACCCTGCCGAAGGACCCTGACAGCGCCAAGGAATGCCTGGTTAAGCCAGTCCTCGTCCTGGATTAGGTTCTGCAGAGTCCCGGTTTGGTAGAATATTAAGGCGTGTTCAGGTGAGACCGGCATCCAATCAGATGGGTCCAAATGGCAAGTGAAGGGTCGTACAATCATAGATAAGGTTCTGGGCCACTCATTGGAAGGGCGTGAGTTCAAATCCTGGCTTTGTAAAGCGGAGACCATTGAGCACTCAGTACTCTGGGTGTTCTTCTTCTCTGTTCAGTTCCTCTCATCATTCAATCATAAACTGGTTCAAGAGCTGTAACAGAAACCCGGCATTCTGTAGCCGTTTGTTCGATTTGCTAAAATCCTACTGAGAATCGAAATGACAGATAGAACAGAAAACGACAGGTTCATTAAAAGGGAATTAAAAACGACGCGCGGAAACCCGACTCGACTCCGGCGCTCGTGGACGTGAATAATTTACAGCCGTTGTCTCACCGCCCATCACAGTGGGAGCGTGTAGGCAAACACGGCGCGCATCGATCTCATCACTCAGCAGTCCGAAGGGACCGTGATTGCGTGATTAAATCTCAGCTTTTATCGATCGGACAGCGGAGCCGAGCGTGAGCAACACAAAGCGTATTATAATAATAATAATAATGATGATTCCGTTCCCCGAACCTGCGTTACGTGAATGGTTTTGTGCATTCTGGAGCTCTTATTTGTTTATAGAGTTTCAGATCTCAGAGATTGTCACTGAGGGATTTCCCAGCTTTTGTGGTCTTTTTGTACAGCCTGTTACATAAAGGGCAAAATCAAAAAGCAGGCCCAGACCTCTCAGGGTAACGAGCTTTCAAATGAACGAGACGTCCAGACAAAGTAAAAGATGAAAGGTTTCTCCAAAACGTACAGTCACTTCCAATGCATCAGTAAGTTTCAATATTGCTGCCTCTGTTCACCCACAAACAGACAGTGATTCAGATCAACAACACACCTCACTTTGTCAGGTTTTAAAAAAGGCTTCCGCTGCAGTTTTGCACATCCTAGGTCTTCCCTGGAAAGTGTCTGACGTAGGTTGACTGTTCAACTTTTCATCGTCCCTCAGTTTTGGAGGCTTGGTGACCAGAGCAGGATACAAAACAAGATGCTTTGAGGTCTGTGGTCGCTGTGGTATGATCGAGACCCAAATAAGCGCTTCTTCTAGTTAGTTTAGTATTTTTGGTGCTACCAGAAAACGAAACTCTTGAACTAAGACGACAGTGGAGACCTGAAAAAGCTTCGCTTGTTTTAGGTGATAGCTCCAGACCGGGAGGTAGGTTTAATGTAGAGACAACGGCCACTTTGATGACCTGAAACACAAAGCATCACATCTTCAAACCTTCCGACCGACACTGGTGTTCTTTCCGAGACAGAACGTTCTCACCCGTGTAAACAACTGTCGCGTTACGCCGGCGCTGTCTCGCCCCTCCCGGCCGTGTAAAAGTGCGTCCATGGCGTAACGGAGCAAGAATGTAATCGGGCAGTCGATATCAATAAATAAAAGTGTCAGGTCTCTAATCTGAACGTGCTGTTACAGCAGAATTGCTGCGGCGTGTTTAGAGAGTCGGTGTTAATGAAGCCGCCGTGAAGCCGGGGCCAAACATCTGCTTTGGTGTACCTAAACGTCTGAGGTGGGCTTTGTGGAGGTTTGACATGCCGTTACACAAGCTCTTTCAGGGAGACAAGCCAACAGGTTTCTGCACGTTTAAAGCACGCGTTCTGCAGAACTAACATTGGCTGTCAGGACGAGTCAGGCCAAGCAGCTGCAGCTCACAAAGCCGTCTGAACCCACGCCGATTTGGGTCGCTAAGGGAAGCTGGAACCTGTGTGAATGGCAGTGGTCAGGCTCACCTCAGAGGAAAGTCCTGCTGACTTTCAGCTCGCCTCTTCAGGGGGCGTCTTCGGCTCCGGGTTCCTCAGGTTATGGGGCGTAAACAACCCCACCCTCGGTGTGATTTTTATGTACACCGCTCACAAGAATTAGGGTTTTTTTTCTCATTCATTTTCCTGAGCAGTATTTATTAATTGGCAAAAAAAAAAAACCCACTGGTGAGTGAGGACGATGATCTTGATCGATTGGACTCTGGAGCAACTGGGAAAGGTCGTGGAGTCTGATGAGTCCAGACGGACCCCATTCCAGAGCGCGATGGAAAAGTCCCTGGAAAACTGGGGTCAGTCTGGACTCAGAAGACCGCACGGACCTTCTTCTGTTGCCCCCAGGGTCCAATGTTTACGCTCTCTATCATAATGATTACCCTTACTAACGAGTGCTTTTCTGAGAGTTTGTGTATATATGATCACACGTAGCATTTCTGGTCTGCTTACGCCACCCCTGACCTGAGGAGACCCGGGTGGCCCCAGGCGTTTTTGTTCCCAAAGAGTTATTGTTGTCCTTCAGAATATTGGGTGACCCAATGGAACTGGAACCGACTGTGACCTAACCAAACCGTAGTAGCGCAGCAACACCTTCTTGAACGTGGCCCTCAAAGGGCTCGTGGACATTTTGAGAAGGTTTGGTCACACCTCTCGCCTCAAAGGAGAAAACCTAAAAAAAATAAAAGAGGCTAAGCAAACGAGAATCAGGGAAACATGACGGGGGTTTGGGGGGTGGGGGTGGGGGTGTCAGTGTATGGGCTAATTTGAGGTACCCGATGGAGGATGGATGGGCTTTGGAAATATTTAGGATTCTTTTTAAACAGAAGCATGTGGTTGTAATTGAAGCGTCGTTGGAAGGAAGGGATAAACGCGTCTGAGAATCATACACCTCCAAACTTTGGCACGGGACCCTCTGGCTCGTGCAAAACCCGAAGGAAGTTCCTCCGAGCTGAATGGGGTTCTGGCCAAAACGAGCTCGCTCGTCGGAACTGGAATCACGAAGCGTCGCCGCTCGTGGAACGGAAAACCAGTCCTGCACCGGATGGGGAGAGGATTAGACCCGGGGCGCTTCAGCCACCCCTGCCAACCCTAGTGCAGCACCTACGCAGAATCCCTGTAAACGCAATCGCAACATTCAGTTCGATCTATAGGGGTGTTTTAATTGTTGTTTTTTCTTCACTTTTGACATCAAAATCTGTTACTCTTTTTTGTTGGCGGACCTCCAAACACGGGCCAGGCATTATGGCGGGAGAAAAGGACTCCAACCTTGAGGTGGACGGGCTACCACGAGGAAGTCCTAACCAGTAATAGTAATAGCGTTCTTGAATTACTGCGTGATAGAACGGAAGTGAACAACAAACAAAACAAACGCGGTCGAACTACGAGGGAATTTTGTGATCGGGCAGTGGGGTGGCGCATTGGCACAGCCTGCCAGGACCATGGCCTCAGTTCGTCTGGCTTGCTTGGTCAGTGCCCTGTGTTCTCTGTTGTGCCCAGCTGCCCAGCAAAGGGTTCATTAGGGGTGACTAACGGCGCGTTCTGTTTTTCTCGCCAGATCCGAGTGTACATCAACTCCATCGAGCAAGGGGACTCCAAAGAGAGCCACAAGACCGACCTGGTGGCCCTGCGCTTCATCTCCATCAACTCCATCATCGACCCCTGGGTGTTCATCATCCTCAGCCCGTCCAGGCTGCGCTTCCTCCTGGGGGCGCTCTGCAAAGCCGGCAGGCGGACCTCAGTGTACAGAACTTCTCTGGCCAGGACCTCGGAGGGACCGACAGATCTGTGCCACAACATCACCGTCTCCACCGAGGTCTCGCACCTGAGCAAGTCCGGCCGCGTTATCTAAGCCCGAACACGTCCCAAACGTGGACGTGCTCTCCTAACCCTGAGGAGCAGGAGGTCCAGGGGCGGGGGGGTTGGGTGGTTAATTCGGAGGGGAACTGTGCGTGGGATTCTTTTCGGAACCACATGGTGTTGGACGCTGGTGTGTTTGTGCTCGAGTCCCTCGGGCTCTGGGACGTCCAGATTGGCACGGAGATAGAGATTTTCGGAGGGGTCGCGAGATGTTTTTGTGCTCCCAAACCACCAGGGGAAACATTTTAAGAGCAGCCGTGACCGTGAAGAACGTTTGGTTCGTGTCGTCCATGAAGAATCGACCTAATACAAATGAAAGCTAGATCGTTGTTCATTAGTGTCGTTAATTTATACGAGGTACAAGCCATGCTTCGTGTCGTTTGTGCCCCGCTGTTGTGTTTGTGTCGGTGTGTGTGATGCTGCTGCCTGTAACGTAACGACTTGCCCCTTTATCCGGTTCCACCTTGTAGCTGCATTCATTATCCAAAGTCTTAGGCCACCATTAGATGAGCTGGACCGGTGGTCTAGAACAATCTAATGACCGAAAGTCACACCCCAGAAACTTGAATCTTTATATTTATGAATGTAACGATGGTATATCTGTGCCCGTTGCCTACAGCAGAGAGTGCAATTCCAGGGTGTTGTCAAAAGTAATCGGACGCCCTTCGTGTTTAAGAAGCCGATCCGGGTTTCCTGCGGTACTGAAGTTCTGATTGCACTGATCTGTGAAAGAGTGTGAGTTTCCTCCGTCTGTGGCCATTGCACTAAAAAGACAAATTGCCTCTGTAATTAAAAGCTAAATCTGAACATCGTCTGCTGGTTTTTGTTTTTGTGTTAACGATCTAAGGACGGCAGAGCTGGATGAAGGTGAGGAACACGTTTGGTACCGTCCCATCACAGCCTCAGAGATTTAACTGCAGCTACTAAGAATATGCAACTGGAACCTTAAGTACCGAAAGTGGATAATAAGATACTTAAACTGGAACCTTAAGTACAGAAAGTGGATCATAAGATACTTCAACTGGAACCTTAAGTACCGAAAGTGGATCATAAGATACTTAAACTGGAACCTTAAGTACCGAAAAAGGATCATAAGATACTTAAACTGGAACCTTAAGTACCGAAAGTGGATCATAAGATACCTAAGCTGGAACCTTAAGTACCGAAAAAGGATCATGAGATACCTAAGCTGGAACCTTAAGTACCGAAAAAGGATCATAAAGATACTTAAACTGGAACCTCGCGGTACTTAAACTGATACTGAAAGTGAACTAGAAACGCTGGTTCTGAAACCAAAACCCTTGTTTCTAAAAACAGAACCGTTCATACTGAATCCAGAACCTAGAAATGGCTTAATTATGGGAACTGGAACCCTTTTTTTAAACGGGAACAGAATTGTGCTGGAGCAACTGGAATGTTGTTCTTCACTACTGAAACTAGGAACTTTTATTATAGGTCATATTTAATGATGGAACTGGAACCTTTGTGTTCTGGTTTAGCAGGAACCATGTGGTTCTCTCCCTCTTCGCTCTGCTTTCGTGGAAGCTCAGAACCGACCCAAAGCTCAGGGGACGTCCAGGAACTCTGGAAATCGGCGAGCTTTCCTTCCGAGGGCGTTTGTAGGGTTCGCTCATTCAGATGATTCATGATGTGGTTCACGAAGCTCTGGACGTTTTGGGGTTTTGTCCCGTAATGCATGACATCATCGAACAGGAAGGGAGTTCCTGACACCCTTCGTACCCCCCACCCCCCGGAAAATCATAACTCTTGCTTAATTTAGGAAAACCCCTTAAGCCCGGTTTTCTGGAGGGAACAGCTCAGAGCTACTTATGAGAACCAGTGATCAGAATGGGTTGTACTGGAAACACTGGGCTCCAGTAGATATAAATAAGTCATCACAGATTACAGTGAATGGATGAATCAGTCCCAGAGTTCAGCCCAAGCAGAACCAGCATGGTCCCTGTTAAGGGCGGAGTGAGTTTATTACAGAACTGTGATTGGCTGTGAGAGCCGCCACTCAGTTCACTGGGTTCGAATCGGTGAATCGTTTAGGAGTGATGAGATTTGCTCCTCTCCAGTTCGGATTCAGTTCGGATTCAGAGTCTGAATCAGGGAATCATTTGGTTCTGACCGAGATTCACAGCTCTCTTGTTCACTGAATCATTTGAATCAGTGACTCTTTCCAGGTCCGTTCTTGCCTTTATTCATCACCGGTGCTAAATTCGAGCAGCCAGTCGTCCTAGTGGCACTTTTTTGGGAACCTATGGCCCGGCTGGAGGCCAGGTGTTATTACTGAGATGTATAGAGATGGTAGAAAAAGAGATTATTAGCAATAATGACGTATAATTAAAGCAGACACAGCTCACAGGGTCTCATACCGCAGGGTCCGGTTTTTCTCGAAATAACTTTATTCCCCAGACTAAAATGTTTTCTCTTCGTCCAGTTTTCCATTAACAAACTCCGGATCGCTACGACCGTGACCCGGGTCAAGCAGCTACTCAACACTGGCCTTATTTTAGTCCCGGGGGAACAGAGGACTGTTTGAATTGTTAGGAAATGATTGACACAGGGTTGCCAGGTGCATTTTTTCCCCACAGTTTTGCAGGCGATCCGGACGGCGTTTTCGCGGCATTTCTCTGAGCTGTTCTGACTCGCTCTTGAGCCGTCGATGGTATTTGGAGCGGTCATGACTCGGGTCGGAGCGCTTCAGCGGTGTAGCCGTCACTCTGTAGCTTGCGTAACGAGAGGAATTGTGAAACAGTTGAGTCTGAACTCGCCTTCCACGTGGGTTGGGAGTCAGAACGCGTCGAGGTCTGGGCTTGTCGCACGGCTCGGTTTTGCCTTATTGTAAACCGTACAGGAAGTGGTCACATTCCCAAGTACAAAGCTGGAGAGATTTTCGGGATTTATCCGTTGCGCCTAGGCTTTAAGAGGCTTCGTCCAAAACTAATAACAGAAGCAGCAGGTTTTCTGTATTTCCCGGATTCCTCATTATCTGATCGGGAAAAAAAAAGAAAACGTTTTCAGCTGGGGAAATCACTGACATCAGCCCGTAAGTGGGACCAGTGAGAAATGTTTCTGACCGCCCCACTTATCGACCAGACAGGAAGTGAGGCTTCGGTTATGAACGGTCATTAAAAAGTTCATAAAGAGCTGTAGCTGAACCTGTAAAATAAAACATGGGAGCCCTTAGGATGGGAGCAGTGGGAACTGTGGGATAACATTTAGATATATTTCTATTGGTTTTAAAATGTACCCATTCAAATGTGCAGAAAGACATCAAAGACCGTTCCTGTTCCTGTACCCATTTCTGGTACTGTTCCTGATCCAATTTCTGTTTCTGGTCCTGGGCCTGTTCCGTACCATTCTTGTTCCTGTACCCATTCCTGTTCCCGTTCTTGTTTCTGTTCCTGAACCCATTCCCATCCCAGTTATTGTTCCCGTTCCTGTTCCTGTTTCCGCAGGATTATTATAATCTTGACTTAATTAATTCCTCCCACCATAAAACATAGTGGACCGTTTTCGGTAAGTTCTTTTGTTTTTATGGAGGAGCTCCAGCGTTCCGTCCTATGATAGCTTACAGCTGTTTAGCTAGCGTCATTGTAGTGGATCGTTTTAAAACGTTCCCCGCTTTGCTCCTCAATCACTCATACTGGAATTATCTTCTGGTTTTCTTGTGTTTGTTTGTTTTTTTTAAAGCAACACCGACAATCAAACACCCTGTTTACCTCTCTTTCTACGTTACCCCCCTCATCTGGGCTCACGAGCTTCGGGAATTTGGGAATATGGCCGCAGAACTCTAAAGCTCATCAGGACAGGGACCAGCAGGACGGATTCTGTCTCACGGTTGGTTTGGGATGGACTTAATCAGTCTTCTGTGATCAAATGATCTTTAAAACGAGGTGACTGTAACGAGGGACCGTCTATAAATTCCTGTCCTCCTGACCGCATCTCAGAATGTTGCTCAGGGTCCGAGGGGAAAGTGATTAGCATTTTATTACCAAGGGAAATGTCAAAACAATCATGATTTCTCAACAGAGTCCATCCTGCCTCGTATTAAACGTCACTCTTCACCGAGTTGAGTGTGTGTGTGTGTGTGTGTGTGTGTGCCAGACTGGTGACCTTCTGCCTGAAACCTGAGCCACTTGTGATGTTTTTGTAAGGGAGCGAGGCAAAGGTCACGTTCAACCAAACATCTCCATCAATATGAAAAAGCAAAACTGAAGGGAAGTAGTATAAACAATCTGGAGTGTAAAATTCAAAGTAATCATAAATGAACTGTAAATGGTCACCATTATTAGGTCACGTTATTACAATTTAAGAAATCTGGAGCAACATAAAGAAAGACGGAAAGAAAGAAAAAAGGAAAGTGAAACAAAACATTATAAACAACCAAAAAGCCACTTGTTTTTATTGGACTTCATAGCTAAAAAAAAAGGGTCAAATTTGAGGTTGTGGTTGATTAAAAAGGCCCGGCGGGACGTTTTTGGGAGGGTCATAATGATAACTCGATGCCAGTCAGTCAAAGGAAGAGGCAGAGGAAACAAAGATAAAAAAAAAAACAGAAATGGAAGAGAGATTGAGTTATAACGACGATTTTAAGACACGTCTTCTCTTTGTTTTTCTCTTATTATTTTCTTTTCCTTTTGCTCTTTCTTTGTTTCTACTTATTACCCCCCCCACACACACACACACACATAAACACACACACACATTTATTTCTGTCCTCCTTTCTTTTTTTCATTTTAAACTTCTTTTCTTTCTTTCTCCACACCTCTGTCCTTCTTTCTGTTTGTTTTTTTTCTTTCCTCGCCTTGCTTTTTCTTCTGTTTTTCTCCTTGTTTCTTTTCTTTTTCTTTCCTCTAAATAACGAGAACAAAACAAGTAAACAGTCATCAGAATCAGACTTTTGTTTACACATCCACACTTACGCTTCAGTTTTAAAATGCAGAAGAAAACCTGGGAACTGTTTTTGTTTTTAGGTGATACAGAACAAACCCCAAAGAGGTGCTAAAGAAAATCAAACTTAATGACCTGTTTCTAATGAGGTAATTAATCATTGCATTTCTTTTGGAGAGAGCTGTGTGGGACTGGACTGGGCTGGACTGGACTGGGCTGGACTGGACTGGACTGGACTGGACTGGACTGGACTGGAATGCTGATCAGAAGGTTCAGGGTTTGAAAACAGTGTCAGTTTTGGAGCAATTTCTAAATGTCTTACTTTGTAAGAGCTTGAGGAGATGAACTCAGAGGTTCAGAAGCCCGGTGATCTTCAGCAACGCTACACCAACCAACCACATCACATCATCAACGGAAATACGAACGACGACACATTCTGCTCTGCATCCAAAAAACACCACAACAAACCAGGAAATGACACGTCATGCTCAAACTGTCAGACACTGACTCTAAACCATAAAGCAACAAAAGCAACAAAAGCAGGTTCTCACCGTAACACCTAAACCAACAAACATTACAGGATTCCTACTAAACCCAAACTAACTCACTTCTAAATAAAAGAAGCTTCTTTCCTTCTTTTGTAAAATTTCTTTTTGTTTCTCCATTGCTGTCTCTGTTTATTTAATTTCTTTCTGTCTTGTGTTTTTCTTTCTTATTTATTTCTCTCGTATTTATTTCTGTGTTGGTCTTACTTTGTTTCTTCTTCCAATTTATTATTTATAAAAAAAATGTCTTTCTTTTTCTTTTTGTTTCTCCATCACCGTCACTTTATTTCTGTCTGTCGTCTTTTCCTTCTTCCTTCTTATTATTGTTTGTTTATTCTGAAACGATTCACTGATTCAAACACAGGCTGAATCAAATTCTAAACGATTCACTGATTCATTGATCTGCGTCCCTATGGTGCTGTGCTTTAAACCCCTCAAGTCCCTTGTGTATTAGAAAACATCTAGACTCTGAATGAACCAGCTACTCAAACTCATCCACTGTTCCATTCGGGCAGTTAATAAAAAGTTTGTGAACCCCCAGCATCCTTCAGCCATTGGATGGAAACCCTCCGTCCGGCTAAATTCTCCCACAGGACTCGATAACGTTTGGCATGAGCTTCATCTGGGTAATGTAGATCCAGATCCAGATGGGTGGGATGAGTAATGTGTGTGCTGGGTCTCAGCGGGATTACAGAATGGATTCCAGGCTCCTTTCTGAGGAACTATGCCTCCTGTTTATTTGTCTCATTAGCCGGTGAGATGATGCAGACCACCAGAACCATTTCAGGCCTGGATGGTAGAGCGGATTCGGAGGCTGACAATACGTCATGCCTTCGTCGTCCGTTTTATCGCTCTTACACCCACGTCAGCGTTTAGTCATTTTGGCAGGCGTCCTGAACCTGTACGATTGTTACCCTGGGGATCCAAAACAGAACTACGTCTCGAAAATCTCTAAAGAACGAAGCAGGTTCGGCTCCAGAACTTTAAGCTTCAGGCCCAACAACAGAACAAGGCTGTCTGGTCCAAAGACTGGAGATGGAGGGCATGGAGGACATGCAAACTCCACACAGGGAGTAGCCCGGCCAAGATTAGAACCCTGGTTCCTGGAACTGTTCCTAGACGGTTCCAAAACGATAATAAAAACCTAGGTTTAAGTTTTAGGAGCATTTCGGAAACGCTAACAGCTCTAAAAAAACGCAGTGAATTGTCAGGAATCGTCTCTCCATGCTCAGCGTGGTTAAGCACGGCCCCGTTTGGCCCACGGTCCGAGCCTGGGGGGCGGCGGGAACAAAAGGCGGGAACTGAATAACTAAAACATGATCTGCTAACGCAACCTTTCATTAAGTTTCAGCTCCAGACAGCTGCGCTTCGTTCTCCGTTATCAGGTTTCTGATTCCACTGGGACACACACACACACTCACACACACACACACACACACACACACACACACACACACACACACACACACTCACACACAAACACAAACACACACACACACTCACACACACTCACACACACACAC